>CM058238.1:87345774-87535038 GCA_030180135.1 Orychophragmus violaceus
TTGATCTCTCCTTGTCATCCAAAAAGGATCGGGCATCCATTCTGCGGGAGTCTCTTCTTGACCCTCCCGGAGAGCCGTACTGATATCGTGGTAATGTGAGTTGGGGTATCTTTCATGATAATTCCTTTATCTGCAGTCCACTCACTCTCACTCGGGGGTTTGGCGCTTGTAATGTTTTTGATCTTCCTATCGCCTTCTTGCAAGATCAAGCTTATCTCTTGTTCTTGCTTGAGTGATGTCTCCCTGGTTTTGATTCCTAGATGGAACTCTTGAAGGGTACTCTTTCTATTCGTGGAAACGCAAGTAACATGAGAACATGAAGTGTTTCTCCAAGTTCTCATATTCGAATTCCACCTTCTTCACATCTCCAGTCGGCAACATGATCTCCATCTTCATTTTCAAGGGCCTCAATCCATTGACGAGAACTCTAATTCTCCCATGTTCTGCATCTTGTGTTTCCAGCTTTCCAAGTTCAAAACCGATAGTTTTGATTATCTTATCCGTACAATAGTGCAAGGGGATACCATGAATTTTTATCCAAAACGGGATCAATGCTGGGAAGTTGTATGATGATTGGCTCCCACTTTTGCAAAATCAGCATCCACTTTTTATAGTGGTAAGGAGCTTTCTCCATGATGGACTCTAGATCTTGTTCAGATTCAAATTGAAACTAGAACATATTAGGTCCTAAGGTACGACCACTTATACATTCAAATATGAACCAGTGCTGAAGAAAGAAGTTTACCAAACTTTATTTAATATATTTTAATAAAATATATTTAAAAATGCGCACTGAAATTTTTGAAATATATATTACGAAAAATATATTTAAAAATGCCTCTCTAATTTTTTTAAATATATCTTAGTGGAAAAATATATAAAAATGTCTTTTTTAGTTGAATGCTCTAAATTTCTTTGGTTTATGCACGAGACCGGCCGTGCGGCCAAAAAAACCAGTTCTCTCCATTAGAAGGAAGAGAATGACAATAAAATAAGTTTAATGAAACAAATATTTTTTAAATATAAAAACACAACTGAAATTATACCTCTGTCATTCACTTTGATGAGCTCGCACAAAGGAATGATGGTGCAGTAGTGGGAGACGATGAGTAACAACAATGTCACAGGGTATCCACCGGATGTTTTATTTTTAAAAGCCATGATTGCCCACACTAGGCTAACGTCGACCAAACACTCACGATTTCAGCCAGAGAGACGAGATGTTTTTCAAATGCTGAGAGTATTGTTAAGATTCCACGAAATAAAAAAAAAAAATTTCAAGATCCACGGATACATGGTTGGAAACTTGAAAGAAAGAGTAAAGTTTAGAACTAAAGGTTGTTCTCTGTATTGGAAATTAAGGATGTTTTTCTCTGGTGGAGCTAAAAACAATTTTATGGGGTTTATATAATATATTAATTTAGTATTAAACAAAAAAAATATATGAATTTATAACAAAAAATATAAAAATATGGATTAGTGGGGGCTTTATGAAAATTTGAACACAAATTAATGGGGTCAAAGCCATTTTTGACAAAATATTAAACAAATATTAAGAAAATTTTAAGCAAATTTACATTAAAAATAATTAAATTATCAAATTTATAGGGGTCATGTAACTCCCTTAACCCCTTCTTGCCTCCGCCACTAGTTCTTGTCTCATTTATAGTAAGTGTTGTTTGAAAGAGTCCCCAACTTTAAAATAAAATAACATTAATTTATTAAAAACTATATTTTTTAAGAAATTTGAGATTTCACTAATTCTAAAGATGTAATTCTTTTAAAACAAAATATTTCTACTCTTACAGAAATGATAATCTTTTTTTGTCAAACGAAATTTATTCATGATCTTCTATTCTATTACGGAGGCTTGGGATTCGAATTGCCTTATAGCAGATTTGACAAGATCAACAGCTTTCTTCATCACAGATACACCAATCCAGAACAAAATGCCGTGTTACCAAACGTACACCCAAATCTCATGTCCACCACATCAAGTCCACAATATAGGAAATCCAATCCCAGTTAGAAACCCATCATTCGCCTAACTGAACAAACCCCCTCCCCCTCCCCCTCCCCCCAAAAAAGTAAAGGTTCACCATCTTAAGTGTAGGTGGACAATAAATGCAACCATATACTGACTCCATTTCCAATTTTATTTATAGTAATCAGGATCACGATAACCCACCCCAGAACCAAATGTCCACCCATCTATCTCCGACAGCTCGACTCATGAGGTACTGGTTCCACACTTCACCAGATTTTAAGATTCTTTTTAAAACATTCACTCACCTCCTAAATTTGTGTAGAACATCGTTTCGATCAAGAGAGGTTTGGCCAGGATCCGATGGACGTTGCTGACACTTCATCTCAACACGGCAAGGTAATCCCAAACTCCAAACTAAACCTAATTGTACATCTACTTTATTCAAACTTTTCTTATTTCACATTTCAGTCTGTGAAAATCAGTATGGAATCACCAAAAGCGATACACAAACCCTCTTCATCCCAACCGGTAAGACTCATACCTCACCAGATATTAAGATTCTTTTTAAAACATTGACTCACCTCCTTCAAATTGTGTTCAACAGATGGACGAAGACTTGGAGCCTCTCTTCACTTATCCAAAACCAGCAGAGGTACACCTCATATATGCAACCTAATTAAAACATATCAAACTCCTGATTTATTCACATTTTTTTATACAACCAGTGCATGGAGACGAACCAATGGACGCGTCAACTAAAGAGATACCAATCTCTCCTAACTCATTTTAAAAAAGTCTTAAGTATTTTACTCTTTACTCACCCTTGTCCCCAATTTATTCAGAATGACATGAACGTTGCCTTGGAAACGTCCACCAAATCTGACGTAACACACCACCAAAAAGTTGTTCACCTGCCTTAACAACTTCTTATCAATATTGGTGGACAATATTTTTATGGACACTTGTTCTAGTTATGGCCTTTGTCGATGAACACTAGTATAAGTGGACATCGTTTCATGTTGGAGTTTGGATTTCTGTTTAGTGGAAAATGTTTTATACATTTGATGTATCCTTTCATTATTGCAACAGATTGTTTAATCTTATGTTGCACATTTAGAGTTTTGGCCTCGAAACAATTGACGCATCCACCTCTAAACAGCCCGACCAGGCCTCAAACGTCTCTCAGAATTCACCACAAAGTCTCTCTAAAGAGGTACTTCAACTAGTTAAACATCTCCCAATTTTATCTTTGCTTACTTCAAATAATTTAAACCAGTCTGTTAATCAAGTGAGAGCGCAGCCAACAAAGATAGCCATGGTGTATAGAATGTAGTGGACGCGGTAGTCGGTGATGGCCCCATAGACGTAGATCAGGTCTTCTTCCAACTCTAAAAATATACTCCAAAATATACTCAAATACATGTCCACGAAGTAGTTATGTATTTTATCCCATCATTGGCAGGATTCAAAACCACAAGAAGGATGTGGTAACCAACAACCTCCTCCGATAGGTTGCAAGAACCGGAAAGATATGGACGTAGATGAGGTAATTTTTATCACCAAATTATATATGAACACATTTTCTACATTACTGGTTTTAACCAGCTTTTGTATTATATTATACACAGAAAGAAGATCAAGTGGACAACGTACATGGTGAATCGTCCTTATCCGCAGAAGCCCACTTTGTATGTAGCCCTATGTACTTTATTATCTTGTTTACAAATAAAATTCTTCTACCATCTTACTCATTTTTATAGGAACAAGTCACATCTCAGATCTTCAACGACGCAACCTCTCCCCCTCCCATCCACATGTCTTAGTGGAAGCTACTGCCACATCTATGGTTAACTGCTCTAATTTCGAAATAATCATACTACTACAAAGTTGTATAACAACATTTGCTTTTCTTCACATGCCAAAGATGTACACTCAGACACTAAGCCTTCTGCCATTTCACTTACTCCCCGCAATGTCCCAATCCCTATTGAAGTTAGTGACGGTTCCCCAGTCAAGGCCACGCCTAAGCATTGTAAATCAGAACTTGAGATGAACCTGCACACTATACTCCTAAGTCTCCCAAAACACATTTCTGCTTTTCCATGGCTGGAGAGGGAGGCCTTAGAGGCTTTCAAATTATCTTGGAAGAAAGAAAAGATGTATAAGTATACAAACTTGTTATATCCAAATTATGTAACTTCAAACACATTCCACAGTTTTATGTCCATCTCGATGTATGTCCTAACTCGTTACAGACCAATTGTAGTATGCATGGACACCTACCGACACCTCGTCATACGAACCTATCCACCTCCTCCCCTATACTAGATTTAAAAACTCTGGTTCCTTTTAGTTTTTTGGGTTCTAATATTACCTCCCACAAACTATGTTGTGGATAAGTATGCATTAGGTCTAGTTTTTGTATCTACCATCCTTCCACAAAATATTGCATTTGCAAAACACTATGTTTTCTTGTTCTACTTTTAATTAAACATAGTTCCTTTCTATTCGGTAAACAAATTACAAAATCACGAGTACACAACTTATACATTAAAACCATATCCATGTTCATGTTTCCACAACTTATCAAACTGGTGGACAGTCTATCCAACTACTGATGACATGACAAACACCAGGACACTTGATGACATGGCAAACATATGACTATTTTTCTTTAAAATAAAACCCTATAAGAGGGACAAACATCGCTCACGCCGTCGGTACTAGGTTTTTTTGGGAAATCTTCGCCCAAGGTAAGTCTATTATCTCTTCCCTTAGCTGATCTTGTTTGTCCTTCTTCTCTCTTGCTCGATTTCAGTTTCATTCTCCTTCTCCTCTATTAGCTCTTCTCGATTGGCTGCTTTTGCAATCTATAACCTCCCTTCAACTGGGTTCTTGCATCGCTTCAAAGTTGAGCTGTGGCAAGCTATAAAGTTGAGCTCCATATCTCACATTTAGTTTTTGAACCCTTTGTTTATTGTTTTGGATTCTGGGTAGAACCCGACCTCTCGCAATTTTCTGCCATCTCTGACTTGGTTTCTTTCATGTAGATAGCAATGGGAAGTTACAACTACAGTCAGCCCTCATCCTCCGATGAATACGACGGACTGGGGTACCATTTGGATGAGGATTTCATTGTGGAGAAGGGAATTCCCAAAGTTGTCCTTGATACTTGTCGTTCCGATATCGACCCAGGAAGAAGGTTCTTCACCTGTTTGCACCACAATGACGGTGGCTCGCATGTATGGACATGGTGAGACGAGGCAGTGACCGAAGACGTCACAAGCATGAAAAACAACTTTGCGGAGATGTCTTTGAAGATGCATTCCCTCTCATTTTGTGATTCTGAAGATGTTACGGATGATGTTAAGAAGGCGCAAACTGAAATTGGTGAGCTGAAAGTGTTGTTGAAAGATAATGAAGTTAAAATCACTAAGTTGGAGAAGCTTTTCATAGATATGGGACTTGAGATGAAGATTATAGCTACTGCAATCCTGGTGTTCTTAGCTGTTTTTATGACCTGGGTTAAGTGATCCTAACCAGAAATATGTAAGATATCTATGTAAGATAATGTCAGCTCGTTGTTACTACTAATTTGCTACATATTCGGATGTAGACCTTGATTTTCACCCTTATATAAAAGTCTACATTTAAATGTCCACAACTAAATGTACACAATCTATGCCCACAACAAAATGTCCATGTCTCCTCGACGTCCATCAATCTATGTACAATATGAATACTCTCCATAAGACATGTACACAATTATCAATGGGACCAACCCATTGTCCACCAATTACTGGATTCATATCAGAAGTCACAAAACATATTCAAACAACAAACATAAACAATCTACATCCATTCATATATGGCTAGGATCCAAACATAAAGAGTATCACCAACTCATACAATTACATAATCAGTCTTCAAACTCCATCTCCCCAAGAGTACATGTCCCAAAAATATATGTTGCTATTTTAATATATCTAAAAACAGATATGAATTATGATTAGTAACTTAAAGAGAATTATAGATTTAAAGGAGGAAGAAACTTTCTGGTTTGAGGTTTGAGCTATAACAGCTATGAGAAAATATGAGAAAATAAAAATATAACATATTTTGGTTCTGATTCAAAAATATTGTGAGTCTAAAATTAGAAAATTCGTGGAAGCACATTTGGTCCAGTGGTTTAACTAAGAGTTCATTCATGCTTTTACACCAGAAGGTATGTGGTTTGAATCCCAGACCTACACCAGAAGGTCTGAGGTTTGAATCCCAGAAGGTGCATATGCAATCGTCAAACATGGATCTTCATAAGGCGATTCAGTGTGAGGAAGGCATGAGACATATAGAACCGTCAGACGTAGATCTTCATAGGACGGTAAGAATTGCCAGCTGATAGAGTTGTCGATGTAATAATTCTCATAAAAATTTGTAATAGAATAGTAAGAAACCAGTGTTAAAAAAAAAACTAGAAAATTCTTTCTCTTCATAAAAACCACATTTTCTAGTTTTTAGAAGAAAATATCTTGTTTCTTCTCTCTTGCATGTCTTCCACTGGTAATGCGGTGTAGCTTGCACGATGGCCCAGGCCGGCTTATATGTACCGAAATCGGGGCGGTGGTTCAGCGGCAAGTAGTCTTGGGATGTGCGACTTTTTAGATGTCTCTTTTTCGCAACGGTGCAGCTTGGGGACGGCTGTTCTTTCTCTTCCAAGAGTTTTTCCGGTTCTTTGGCCTTGGCATCTTTTCTCCCTTTGCCGTTGATTTTGCGGTCATGGAGTATGTCGATCTCCGGATTAGCCGCGATTCCGGCTTCGGAGTCTGATTCTTTTCACTGTGGTTTTATTGTGTGTTGTCGAGAGTCTTCTTTTTTCCTCAGCGGCTTTGGCGGTACGTTCAGTGACAGTCATATGTTGTATATTTATTTTATTTTTCATTGATTAGATATTGTATCTATACTCTACACCAATCAGAGCAAAAGAAATAAATAAAGTCTAAAGATATCATTTTGTTGGACAATTGGAGACTTTTTTTTAATAATTAGGAAGGGTTTAAGTCTAGGTTCTAATTATTTTTATCAGACATCAGCATTTGGTAATACCTTATAATATGGGGTAAATATATATATATATATATATATATATATATATATATATATATTTTTTTTTTTTTTTTTATCGAGAATCAAACTAGAAATACAACAAAACAATCTCTACGATTAACCACTAGTCCACCTCATCTCGTGATACACAAATAGCTAAATTGGAAGAAAAATGGAACGGAAAAAAAAAATTGACTCGTGTAAACTTCAACGTACCAAAACGAAACCATTTGTTTATATTCCCCAAATCATCCTCACTTTTCTCGTCTTCTCACTTCAAACTCTCTCTATCTCTCTCTCACCTCATATCAAGAACTCAATTTCTCTGAAAGCTGACTTTGAAGCCTTTTTCTAAAGCAAACAAGCTGATCCTTTCTAACTGATATCTAATCTATTAAAACAGGAAGGTTTGCCATGGTACATAAATGTTGTTCCCGGAATTTGCCCTTGATATTATTAGGATTTGTAACTTTCATTAAGGGTAATTAGGGAATATAACATTATCTCTACAATTCATGTTTCCAAACAAGACAATTATTAAACATGTAGCCAAACAACCAAAATTTAATGGGTCCCACTTTCCTAATTAATTAAAATCAAAACAAATTAATTGATAAATATAATGAATAATTTATACATCAACTATTATATATAAATTAAGATTTTTTAATTTATGATTTAATTCAAAATATATTTATAATATATTTTAATATCTTTTTATTTTGTTTCAAATATATATATATACACATATTACGGTTGATGTTTTTACGATTGTACTTTTTAGCAGGTTTTTCCTTCAAACTGAAAAATATTTAATTAATTAAACGGGTTGAAAAATTAATTAGCCAATCTCGATTATAAATTTTCTATAAAAAAATTCGCATATAGTAAATAATTTCAGCTGATATATTTTAAAATTAATAAAATATTAAAATGATTTCATACTTATATTATTCAAATATTTGAAGCGTCAAATTATGCTTTATGTTTGAATGAAGTTTTTAACGGATAATTCCATCAAATTCGCAAATTATATATACGACTACAACATGTATTTTATAAAATAATATTTTAGATAAATAAAATAACAATTAAACGTATACCACATAACTTTTACAATAGTTGTTTTCACATATATATATGATCTTACGATACAACACAGATTAAAATATATAATGCGAAATCGTTATTTTAATCTCTTAATCCTTACGATATATCTCTTCCAAATAACATATAATTCATTTTAAAAAAAAAAACTAAATTGCTAACTCAATGTTTATAATGTTGGTTAATAGATTATAATCAAAATTAGATTACATAATTAAAAATCTAAACTACTATTAGCAAAATGAATAAAAAGTAAAATTTGTAAAGAAAATTAAACCCGTACTTTCTAAGTGCGGGTCAAAATCTAGTTTATATTTATTTATATAAAGATGGGGAACATTCTTTTTTTTAATAACATTTTTCCAATTTAAATAAAATTGGACAAAAAATTATTCAACTCAAAAGGCGGAATAAAAGAAAAAGCCCAACCTAAAATATAAAATCCATAATCCAAAGTTTTGAACCATATCAAGATAGTAGAAGAACCATTAATACAGGATTGAAGATGAAGTAACGATGCAAAGAGGGAACAACAATAAGAAAAGACCAAGAGAGACAAGGATTGATCAACCCCCATTGGCGAATGAATCTTGCTCCTCATATCCATAACTGTAAAATGAGATCATTTTTCAACTCTCCATTGAGCGAAACAATTCCCAACTTTACAAACCAAATAGTAGTACAATGAAGAAGCCATAGAAATTCAGAATAATCATCAGTGGGAACCTGCAGAAGAAACCATAGAAAACCACGATGAAGCAAACAAGAAGTCCACTGAGAAAACCTCAAATCGAACCGCCAAAAAATTAGAGAGAAATCCAACCACTAATCGAGCAAAGCAACAATCAAGATGGAGCAGAAGAGAACCATTCATGGAGCATAGCTAAAGCCACAATCGTGTTAGTATTCCTAATACCCGCATTTCGGTTCCTTAGTGTATAATCAATAATAATCAGCATCGCATCAACCGATTTAAACTCTCTACGATGCAGGCGGTTGTTTCTTTCGGACCAAATTTTGCAATGTGAATTTGTATGAGAAATTTTATTTGGAAGTTTAAATTCCATTCATGGACACACAAATCATCATTTGTAAACAAATATAACTGATGAGAATTTGTTGAGAGTTTTCGATTGTTGTCTTCCCAACCAAATACGTTTTTCCCAATCGGCCCCTTTTTAATTGTATATATACCAAGTTAAAAAGATCCATACATGAAAAGGAAAACAAAACAAAACAGTTTTTAAGAAACTAAAGGATATTCCATTAAAAACTTTAACCGGGATAAACCACTAGTGGAAACTAAACTGAGGTCTCAAAACAGAATGAGACCGAAAGAATTGGAGCTAACACTTGATTTTCTAGTCTTTCCTTCTCTTTGGTCTCTCTCTTGGCATTCTATCATTCTTTCTACAACTCTCTGCATCCTCTCTGTCTTAGCTTGTGAAAAAGATCAAGAGATGAACGTAAAAAGTAAAATAAAATTTAATTTTTTTTTCCTGGCATATCCAAGTAACTTTGTGACTTGGAACTAATTAATCGAAGTCCATATTCATTTAAGTTCATAATCTTTTAAAAACAAAGCTCATATTTGACTGCTGACGTGGCATAATTTAGAGAATTTTGTGTTGGTTAGGTGGACACTCTCTCTAGCCTCAACGAACTACTTTATATAGTTTTTTTCTCTGAAGGATATATATTTGAAATGAAACCAATAGTTTCTCGAAACAAGATTACACAAACCACAAGGGCTGATAATCTTAGGCACAAACATATACCCAAAATCACTACTGCTACACATTCTGTTCTTACCAAAAACCAAAGAATGGAACCCAAAAGGAATTGTCCTACCTTGACAAACTCAAACAGAGTGTAGAACTGTTTCATTTTCAAAGATAGAAAGTAACCACTTTAATGAACCCGTCGCAACATAGGACTGAGTAAAACTACAAGTGATTATGCTTTGAACAATAAAAAAACCCCTCTATTTAAGGCCTCAGATTTACAAATGCACTGCCAATCATCAAAACTAGCTAACCTCAACACTATCAACGAAGATTCAAAAAGGAAGGAGGGCCAAGCTTTTGGTCGCGTGATAGCATTGAAAAGATAAGCAAAGGAACCAGAAAGCACAACCTTAACAAAATGATGACTTCTCATACTAGTCATGGCCCATTCCAAAATTTTCAGATCACCATCCGCACTTGATGATATATCGCCAAAAGAGTGTCTGCCATTGAGTAAGACCTTACCAAATCCATCGCGCATGACCCAGATTGCTCCTAGAATTTTGGACTTCTTGCACATATATTTCCCAATGTTGCACTTAACCCAACCACTCGGAGGCGCCTTCCACTTCTTAACTGAGGACTGAACTAACTCTTGTTCCATAACCTCAGCTTCCTTTTCCATTATTTGAGCCAAAAACCAAAGCTCAGCCTCTTCTCTTGCTTTAGAAACAATCTCAGGAGACGAAAACAATACACCTTCGAAAATGAACATGTTTATGTTCTTCCAGAAGAACCAGACGATCCACAACCAGGTTCGTAGAATATGCGGATCACCATTCTTGCTCTTCCCACTCTCAAATAAGTACTGCATATTAACCAGAATTGAATCCTGATGGAAGCCCTCAGATGACGATGAAATGTCAGAAAAAGCCCATACATGTCTAGCAAGAGGACAACTGAATAAGACATGGTTAATGGTCTCACCCTCAAACCACATAATTGACACCTCGGGTCAGCTTTCATTCCTATTCCAATTACCAGATTGCTCACCGGGAAGGCCTCACTAAGCAATTTCCATATGAAGTTTTGAATCTTAGGGACTTCCTTAACCTTCCACGCTTTGGCTTAAAGACAGTTGAAAGAAGGATGCAGCTCAGCCTCAACTTAACAAGGTCACTTGTTAAGCTGAGTGTGTAACCAATAACCGGATTTAACTGAATATTTGCCATTTTTGTTGAACCTCGACGACCAGAAGTCGTTACTATCCCAACCGGATTCTTTCTCATAATGATCTCTACATCGCCATACACGAATACTTCTTCAAGCTTGGACTTTTTCCACCTTTTAGTGTTCAAGTCGATGGAATGACACACCATAAGATTGACGTCAAAGGAATAGTTTTTGATCCAAGGAGACCGGATCATCTCAATGTCGTCTACCCAATGATCGATCCGGATTTTGGTTGATAGACCATTACCCACATTCTTTTTGAGGGTTGGACTAAGAGATCACGTCCATACAAGATGCTCCTCCAAGCAAAAGATGGACGATCTCCCAATTTAGCTTCTAGGCAAGTTGTTGAAGAGTGATAACAACTTTTGATGGACCAAAACATTAAGCATTCAGGATCTTGGACTTATTTCCAAGCTTGTTTGGCCAACATTGCTTGACTGAATCCCTCGATGTTCCTAAAACCCATACCACCTAACTATTTAGGGATGCACAACTTTTCTCATGATAACCAATGAGTCTTTGTCTGATGGCTTGAGGAATTCCACCAAAAGTTAGACATAGAGCTAGTCA
Organism: Orychophragmus violaceus; assembly: GCA_030180135.1. Lineage (NCBI taxonomy): Eukaryota > Viridiplantae > Streptophyta > Magnoliopsida > Brassicales > Brassicaceae > Orychophragmus > Orychophragmus violaceus. The sequence continues at coordinate 87,357,505 of CM058238.1, forward strand.
AATTGGCATAAACCGTCTTGGGCAACTTGAAACACGACATTTTAAAGACTAAAAGAGCGGACGCAACGGTTTTGAGTAGGATTTATTTACCTCCTTGAGAAAGAAACCTAAAGTACCAGCCATTCAAATGAGCAGACATGTTGATTTTGAGGAATCCAAACATATCAATCTTGGATTCGTTGAAACACTCCGGCAATCCCAAATATTTGCCTACGCTGCCCTCTGCCTCAATACCCAACTTCATTTTGATATCATGCCTTGTCTTATCATCCACCATCGACCCAAACGTTATAGCCGATTTGTTCAGATTAATGGTTTGGTCGGTTGCATCTCCTAAGGATGCTTTGAAAGACCTCCCATTGAGCTAAAGAGGATTTACACATGAAAAGTTTATCATCGGCAAATAAGAGGTGGTGAATAGAAGGTCCATGCAGTGAGAATTTGATCTCTTCTATTTCGCCTTGAAGATGAGCCCGGTTCATGAGGGGTCAGACCCTCAATACATAAGGCGAAGATAAATTCCCCTTTGAGGAACCACCAATCCATGGGGCTGATCATTTATGAGGACTGGAAAAATAACTCTTGTTACACATAACATGATTCAAGACACCCATCTTTCATGAAATCCAAACGCTGCAAGTAAACCTCTCAAATAAGATCATTCAACCTTGTCGTATGCTTTGAACATGTCAGTTTTGACCGCCATACTCCCTTTAGCTATAACCGGATTGATCCTAAGAGTATGCAGAGTTTCGTGAGGTACGCTACAAAAGCTGACTGGTTAACAGAAACAGTCGATGGTAGGAAGGATTGCAGCCTTCTGACCAACACTTTAGACACTATCTTATAGAGAACTGAACAAAGACTGATCGATCTCAAGTTCACCATTTCATCCGGGTCTGTAGTTTTTGTAAGGAGACATATGTGAGTATAATTCTACTCTTCAGGGAACTGACTATAAATGAAGAAATTATGCACCGCACATGTGACTTGCGATCCAATAGAATCGCAATAGTGTTTGAAGAACAGACATGACATGCCATCAGAACTGGGAGCACTGCTGGAATTGATTGAAGAAATTGCCTCAAAGATCTCTTTTGTAGTGATTGGTCTGATTAGCGCCATATTGGTTGCATTAGAAACTCTTGGAGAAAATCCATCAAACCAATCTCTAAAATTAATGGGATTTGAAGATCTGAACAAAGAGGAGAAGTAGTCCACTGCAACGTCACCTTTTTCCGTCTCTGACCATTGTAGTGTACCATTAACATCCCTTAATTTTTCCAATCTCAGTCTAGCTCTATTTGTCTTTACAGAGTCATGAAAGACTTTTATACACATCTCGCCATGTTTAAGCCATTTAAGTCTGTTATTTTATCTCCAAAAGAGATCCTTTTCTCTATAAGCCCTTACCAATTCCTTTTTCAGATACTGCATTCTAGCCAAGGATGGAAAATTGCTTGACTGAACCAATTCCAATCATTTTTACAATAAGGAAATTTTGTCCCTTGCGTTGAAAAGCCTATTTTTCCAAGAGTTTAAAGCTTTTCTGCAGGCTCTCAAATGATATGTTGCTCTTGGCCTCGCGGAGTTAGATTTCCACACTCATTCGATTTCCCGGCGTACTAGAGGCTGATACAAGAACCTTTTATCAAATATAAACTGCCCACGGTATTGTTCTTGTGAAGCTATCAACTTAACCAGAACAGGCGGTGATCAGAACCGCGTTTATCAAGCATGGACTGATTAGAATCTGGAAATTTGATGCCCCAATCTTTGTTCCCAAAACAGCGATCCAAACAACTTTGAATCAATTGAGAACCTCTCATACCACCCCAACTGAGCTTATTACCTCTGCTTTCTAGTTCATCCATCTCACAAACTGACTGAAGGATTATGTGTGTTCATGGTGTAATTCTCAGGTTACATCCTAGCACATAATTATCTAGGATCTAGGTGATTTGCAGTTGAATCATAAACAGATCAGGATCATTACCTTGTGATTGCAGCGGATTGATCAAAGGAATATCGAGATCTGCAAGAGCTGATGATTACCTGCTCCTCCTAGGTATCCACACGCTTACAAGCTACTGGATCAGGCTGCTAGACCAAGCTCGGAATCAACAGAGAGAGAGGAAGACGGCTGAGGCTCTGAAAATCGCAGACAACAAGAAGCCTTAGGGTTTCTAGCGCCTTCCCTCTTCCTTATATGGGCCCAAATAATTAAACTAATGGCCTATTGGGATTTTGGGCCCAAGGCCCAAACCAGACAAAAAAAACTGTATTTTGTCTGGCCCAATTCTCTGTTCAAATACAGTAAATGCCTTGCATCTTACCGTATTAATTCCTTGTTAACTTTCCCGTTAGCTATGGTGTGTGACCCTTTGGGATCATACAATACTGGTAATAAGTCCTAAACTTATAGATCATGAGCGGGCTCTAGCAAGTCATCATGATCACCCAGTATTTATGACTTATGTCTGACCTCGACACTTATCATACTTTCTAGAGATAGTACGGTAGATTTCAGGACATTCCCAACAATCTCCCACTTGTACTGGAATCCTACATTCCCTAATCCTTTTGTCTCAATATCTCGATCTGGCATAAGGCAAGATGCGTGTCATCCTTATATAGCCAGACCATGTTCATCGGACCAGATTTGATACTGACAATGCAAACGACTTGGGCAAGTCCGTTTGGGAGTGGCCACTCTCTTACCAGCTATCAAGTCTCCGATTGGCCTAGAGATATTACCTCCGTTAAACGGCAGGGACAAATCCCATCTTGTTCCATCACTATGAACTACACACTTCATAATACACCCAACCAAGGTCCTTATAGCTCCCAGTTACGAAACAGCGTTAGACAATGATCAAAGCGCATCAATCCATGTGCAGCCACATGCATGCGAACTCAGGTCTAAGGACTATACTCTATAGTCGTATATGAGAACCTCTTATGACACAGATATTAATATCTTGTAGAGTTCTCATCAGCGGGCCATGTCCGGTCATATGCTCCCCTACATATACCTATGTGTCGACTTTGATGCCGCGCATCTACGACCCCTCGAAACTTGGTCATAAGTCTCAACACAATCTAGTCTCAAGTGGTTGTTGGTGTTCCAATTTCAACAACCTTCGACTATGGACACTATGATTTATGTCATTTCGTTAAATATGAGGTTTCAGGATCAAGTCTACTCATGTACTTCGATGGCCCATATATAATGACATGAATCATTTTGGAACGATTATTTATATCACAGTTAAAATAATCCAGAAATCATAAATTTCATAAACATAAAATATTATGTTTACTTGAACCTTTCAAAACAACTAAATAAAGCCCTTTACAAACTCCTACTGAAATTAAGACTACATCTTAATTTCACTTATCCTACAGCTACAGTCCGCGACTCATGCTTAGGCCTAAGGAGTGGCTTCGTTAATAGATTAGCAACGTTCTCATTCGTTGAAACTTGCTGATCTACTTAACACCTCTGTCATTTATCTCACGGAATAGGTTATACCTACCCTCAAGGTGTTTGGACCTCTGATGTGCAGCTAGTCTCATCTATGCTGGGAATCACATCAAGTTCAGTGATGAACTCTTCTTTCCAAACAACCTCTTTCGCCGCTACCCAAGCTGCGAAATGTTCAGTTTAAGTCATGGAGTCAGCAACAGTGCCTTGCACCGCCAGACAGACACAAGATATAACCAGACTGTGACCGGAAATCATCTTTGTCTGTTGGAAACTTGCCTTTCAGACTCTATCGACTTGTAGCACCTCACTTTCTCCGTAAATCAAGAACTTATCCTAAGTATTTTCCAAATACTTGAGAATATTCATTACGTCTATCCAGTGATTCTTTGCTGGATTTGACTGGTCTTTACTTGTCTTGCTTAACATTAAAGCAACATCAAGACAAGTACGTGTCATGGCATACATGATAGATCCAATTGCCGACGCATATGGAATCTCATCCATGCATTCAAGCTCAGCAGATATCGTAGGATACTGTTTCTTGCTTAACGTAATGCCATGTGACATTGGCATAAAACCCTTCTTGGAATGCTGAAAACGTGTAGGACTTTGTCAATATAAGAATCCTGACTTTGTCCTATCAGCTCTTTTGGATCTCTATCTTTAGATCCAAAATCCAAGAACATACGTGGCTTTACCCATGTCAATCATAAAGACAACTTCCCAAGCCAGTCCTTTACCGACTGCAGCATTGGAACGTTATTTCCGAGAATCAGTATGTCATCGACATACACTATGAGAAATGCAACATTGCTCCCACTTATCTATTAGTAAACGCACAGTTCCACTTCGTTCCTGTTCAAGTCAAAACCTTGACTACTTCAACAGAACGAAGATTCCAACTCCGATATGTTTGCTTCCATCCATGAATGGATCGATGAAGCTAACTTATATACAGTATAATTTTTTCGGAGTCCGGGCTCACTTTCGCTTCTGTGAATTTCGCAGGTTCGTCACTTTCAATGATCATCAGATCATGGCAACTAATCACGAGAAATCACTCTCGGATTAGTGACGGATTCATTCAGATCTGCGAACTTCAGGCTCTACAGGTGTAGATTCTACAGAAATCTGTAAATCCATCCGCTGCTCTCCCTCAACAGGTTGAGCAGCCTCCTGTATTTCTCGAATTTCTTCGAGTTATACTTTTACTCCCACTGTTCTTCTTGGAAAGCAACTTTCCTTTTAGAAAACAGAATTCCGAACAACCTAACTTCGTTTTCGGAATGGACGTAAAAAGTAACAAGCCTTGGTTTCCCTAGGACAACCAGCGAAGTAGCACAACTACAAATACTCAGTAAAGACGAATTTGGATCATTTCCAGTCCACATTTATGTGGTGTCTTTCAACTGATATTGGTGGAACTATTTCAGCGTAAACTTAGATATTTCTAGAGCGTTATTCTTAAAGAATATCATGGAAGATTCGTGTGACTCATCTTTAATCATTTCTAATAAGATCTGATTCTTTCGCACAGAAACACCTCCAGGTTTTCAGGAGAAATGAGCTGTGAAACGACTTCACACTCATTCAGATGATCACACCATCAATGACTTAAGTATTCTCACTCGTGATCTAATCCAGAGTCTCAATACTTCTGTCACTCAGATTCTATACCTAATTCTGGAACTCTTTCGACCATTTCAAAGAATTCCGACTTGTGTCTCATCAAATGAACACAGTCATACTCACTGAAGTAATCAGTAAAGATAATGAAGTACAGGAAATTTTCTCTGGCATTACTGCTCATCGGGCCACATACATGAGTATGTTCAAGGTCCAATAAGCCTTTGGGCCTTTCTCTAGCTCGGCTAAGATGGGCCCTTTGTCTTTTGGTCCAGTAAGCAGAATTCAAGTCTCATAAGATATCCAATCAAATGAGCCCAAAAGTCCATAATTATGGGATTTCTGAATCCGACTTACTCTATGTGACCAAAACATTTACGCCAAGAAAAATCAGGTTTAATTCATCAGATTTAAACCAATTCGGTATTTATGTTACATTTAGGCACTCTTTGGTTTAAGATATAAAACCCATTCCTTGAATAGGGTGCTACAATTAATATTTCATTAAGATCAAAAGAACAAAACTTGTCTTTTATCAAAATGAAAAACATTCAAATTCTTACAAGAAAATGAAAAACAACTCTGCTTAAAGCAGGTACATTGTAGCAATTACTTAATACAAAACCAAGCCTCAAAGGCATCTACAAGTGAAAACCCTACGGCTGAGGCAGCATCCATAGCTCCTTCCAGACACGCAGTTCCACTTGTCCTTCCTTCAACGTTCTACTGTTGCTTAGGCTCTGCATATTATAACAAATATCAGTGCCACAACCAGTATCCAATACCTATAAGGTAGAACTTGAAGTAATAACATGAATACCTGAGGAAGTAGTCTCATACATCAACTTCAACTCCTCATAATCTTCCATGAATTTAATGCAATCTCTCTTCCAATGCCCATTCTCTTTACAGTAGCAGCACTTACCAACGTAAGAGGTATCTGATTCGGGCTCAGAAGACACACGCTTGCCATGATTCAAAATCTGGACAACTTTGTCTTCACCCTTGTCAGCATTAGGTTTAGTAAACCTACCCTTCTCCTTTATGAGATTATACAGGGTACTCTTCACGTTTGGCTCAACTGTCTTGAGCATATCATGCAGTTCAGTCAGCGTCTTCGTTAAGCCTTTCTTGATATAGTTCCTTCTGAACTTATCATAGCTTGACGGCAGTGACTGCAGAATGATCTCAGTTGCCAATTCTTGGCTAACTGGATAATCCAGTTTCCTCAGGTTAACAATGTAACCCATCATTTTACTGACATGAGGACTCACTGGATGATCATTTGGTAGTTTGCAGCTAGTGAGAGACTTAACCAACTGGTATCTCTCCACTCTTACCTGCTCCTGAAATTTCGATTTCAGGCTGATGATCATCTCTATTGGCGACTCCATGTTCTCATATTGCTTCAGCAAATCTGAGTCCATGGTAGCCAATATCAGACCACGCACATCTACCGCATCATTATAATGCTTATTCCAAGCATCATATACTGCATGAGAGGCATTGGACCCGATCCTCACGGGGAGAGCTCTCTCAAGGACATAGTCCTTTCTCTCCTGCCTGAGGACTAGCCTCAGGTTCCGCGACCAAGTCAAGAAATTTGATCCGTTCAGTTTGTCCATCTCAAGGACAGACCAGATCGAGAAAGTGTTTTGATTGTTTGTGCTAGTCATAACTGAAATTTAGAGATAAATAGAGTTTTAGTTATTTAGTTCATAAAAGAGTAATCTTAATAACTTATAAGAAAACTCGCATTGCATTCAAATTTTCTTTGTTTAACCTCATAAGAATGCAATGATTCCGAGACCCATGTTCGGCTAAATCCAAAGTGGGCCACTGGCCGTCACCCAGAAGTAGCTTTACTTGGTAAGCATACACACAGCTAGTTATATCCATATAACTCTCGGTTGTGGATTGGGCCCAAGGCCCAATGCACCAGATGTCTCAAGGCCCGGGACTCCCGATGGCCCAGTCAAGGAAACCAATCTCTTGCAGCCAAATAATCACTAAAGTCTGGGACTCCCATTGAAATTAGTGACTATATACTACTTTACTTACGCAAAAACAGACACCTCACACTGTAAGCCATATCTGTAATTGAATAAGCGTTAAGTAGCTGACAAGATTGGGCAAGACATCCAAGCTTGATATTGGTTTTGAGGATTTTAGGTTTTCTTTCCAAAAATAGAAGATTACTATTTTGGGAAACTTACTTATTTTAGAAACTTTCTAAATTTAGAAACATGCTAAAAATAGAAATTTCTAATTTAATATTTTATTAAAGTTTTCGGTTGGGTCACAAATTATAGGCCAAATTCTTGGCCCAAGACCACAGAATTCCAATTGGCCCAATAATTTGACATAACCGAGTCGGTTCATTAATTCTGGTCCAAGACCAAATTAACTACTTAATCCAACTGGTTATTAACTAAACCAGACCAGCTCTAAATTATTTGGTCCAACCAAATCAAACTTAGACCAGCCTTCGGTTTAGGTTAAAATTCAATTTTGAATTTAAATCCGGTTTAACCAGAAATTAAATAATACCAATTGTATTAAATAATTTCCAGCAAACCGCGATTTGGGTTAACGGCTTAAACCATACATTAATTAAATAATTAACCGAATCAAACATTAAAGCTTTTGACTTTTCAAATTCGAATGATAATCAATTCAACAATCATTCAAACAATTCGATTCTTATTATCAAACAAGAAAGTCAATCAAGCGATTTTGTCCTTTTCAAAAACAACAATCGATTGATTATTAATGATTAACTTTGACTTTTCCATTATCTATTCATGACAAAATCGATTCTTAGGTTTAACAATTTAAACAAATCGTATCATAACCAATCAAATCGATTCTCTCTTTTAATTGCACAAAGTCAACAAGTGAATCTGACTATACCAATTCGTTTCAATTCGATAATGGACTCATTCAATCACTTAAAGACAAAACATGATTTTGACTTATTCCAATCGAATAATGGTTCACGATCACATTAATTCAGCCTTATACGAATCGATTCATGCTCTTATGACAAACCAATCAAATTGAAGTCAACAAGCGAAGCATACATAATTCAATAATTCACAAGCTTGTAATCGATTCATACCAAGCGATTCAAATTAGGGTTTTAAAAGTTCTAATCAAATTTCTTAAGCCAAATTCGATTCTTAACATTAAAACAACCTAAATATGATCCAAACAGCAAAAACCTAACGACCTAGTCTCCGATACCACTGAAGGATTATGTGTGTTCATGGTGTAATTCTCAGATTACATCCTAGCACATAATTATCTAGGATCTAGGTGATTTGCAGTTGAATCATAAACAGATCAGGATCATTACCTTGTGATTGCAGCGGATTGATCAAAGGAATATCAAGATCTGCAAGAGCTGATGATTACCTGCTCCTCCTAGGTATCCACACGCTTACAAGCTACTGGATCAGGCTGCTAGACCAAGCTCGGAATCAACAGAGAGAGAGGAAGACGGCCGAGGCTCTGAAAATCGCAGACAACAAGAAGCCTTAGGGTTTCTAGCGCCTTCCATCTTCCTTATATGGGCCCAAGTAATTAAACTAATGGCCTATTGGGATTTTGGGCCCAAGGCCCAAACCAGACAAAAAAACTGTATTTTGTCTGGCTCAATTCTCTGTTCAAATACAGTAAATGCCTTGCATCTTACCGTATTAATTCCTTGTTAACTTTCCCGTTAGCTATGGTGTGTGACCCTTTGGGATCATACAATACTGGTAATAAGTCCTAAACTTATAGATCATGAGCGGGCTCTAGCAAGTCATCATGATCACCCAGTATTTATGACTTATGTCTGATCTCGACACTTATCATACCTTCTAGAGATAGTACGGTAGATTTCAGGACATTCCCCAACACTGACAGCATATTATTAAAGTCATTGAAAGAAGCTGTTGATCTGTTCGGTCCACCAAACTTCTCACTGTTGTTCCTTATCTCATTAAAGTCGCCAATTAGACACCAGGAATCCTTTCTTGAGATTCCAATTCTTCATATTATTTCCCATACAGCACTGTGCCCTTTATGAGACGGCTCCCCATATATACATGATAAGAAAAAGGATACTTTATCAAACTGAATTTGGCAATCCAAAAGGTTTTTATCCGTAAACTTTATACTTAACTTTACACTTTTCTTCCAAAATAAAGTCAAACCTCCATTGAGCCTTATATGATCGATAGTATATACATGATTATAGTCCAGCCACACTTTTAAATCAACTACTACATTCCTACAGTTTTTTTGTTTCCATCAAGAACAATACCTTCGGGAAAATATGTTTTACGCATCTCCTTTAGGCGTTGAATCGTCAGACCTTGAGGCGGCTCCAAACCCTGATAATTCCAGCTCAGTAAGCTCATTACGCTTTGGGCGATCCCTCACTTGAGATCTGTAACACCCGTATCCCGGGAACCGACCTTAGAAGGATCGGGGGATTGGGACATGGGACCAGAACGTGGAACCATCCATCTAATGGGTCAAGAAGGAGTGTTCTAAGGTTAAGAATTGGCTAAAGTCTATAAGAAAGGAGCTCAACCAAGCTGGACAGAAAGTATTCAGCTCCAATGAGCTGAACCAAGAGTGTTTAGATGAAACGAGCTGAACAGTCCAGCTAGTCAGCTGGCTCAGCTGGCAACCAGCTCAACTCAGCTGGTCCTAGTGTTCACCTCTTGGGTCAGCTGGTCAGATAATGACACTAGCTGACTGGTTGGCGGTTACCAGCCAAGGGGCACAAGTGGTTGGCAACCATTCACCAACCATTTGCACCCCTTTGCTTAATGGGTGGTTATGGGATTTTCCTTCCTATAAATACAAGAGGCCAGACACGAAATGGGGGATTCTGGACACTTTCTTCACGCCATTCTTAAGGCAAAAACACAGGAAAATTATGAGAGAAAGACAAGGAGAAATCGCCATTGATTTCATGGCCGGTTTTCTTCAAGGAGTATTCGGTGGTTTTGTGCAAGGTTGGGCACGACCAGGAGAGCATGTAAATGATCAGAATACACCCAAGAATTGTTGGAATTGTGTCCAGTAATCTCGGTACTGTCTCTAGAAAGTAAGAGTATGTCAATGATCAGACATAAGTCATATAATACTGGGGGTCATGATGGCTTGCTAGAGTCCGCTCATGATCTATAAGTCTTGGACTTATTGCCTTTATTATATGATCCCATATGGGTCACACGCCTAAGCTAACAGGAAAATGTGTAGGAACGTTTTAGCAGAAGTACGGTAAAAGTGCTAGGCATTTACTGTACTTAGAGAGAATAATTGGGTTTGGCCACTGTGTGTCGATCGATACACAAGGAGTGTCGATCGACACAGTGCGCGAACGCCTCGGAGTTAATTGGCCTTTGGGCCAAATGGCCCAAAACGAACTGAACGAGTTATATAAACTTAAAACGAGTTCAGGTCGAAAATAAGCCCTAGCCGCGAGCCTCCTCTCTCTCTCTGCGCCGATTTCCTCCTGGTCTAGCAGCCTCTTCCTGCTCGGTGTGCGTGTGTGAACCTCTGGAGGAGTTATCTCTCGGTGGCTCTCTGATCTCTGACATACCATCCCTTTCCGCTGCAATACGAGGTATAAGGTGAGATCAACAATTGTTTCTATTCAAGAGAACCTAGATCTGCATGTTTAGGATAATCTGAATAAGAGAATTGAATCAGGATTCATCTAAACATTCCTTCAGTGGTATCAGAGCTATTGGTTCTGGTTTTTCTTGTTTAGATTCAAGTTTAGGATTGTTTTTCTTGTTTAAAAGTGTTTTGAATCAACTACTGATAAGAGAAATCACTTAAGTAACAAGAATTGAAACCTAAACATATGAAAAATCGCATGATCAAGCTATATGATTTGATATGCGATCAAATCCGAGAGAATGAGAATCGGCCAGAATCGCATGGATCGATCGATACGATCGCATGGATCGGTCGATACAATCGGAGATCGCATGGATCGATCGATACGATCGCATGGATCGGTCGATACAGTCTATCGGATAACCCTGTTAACGCGTGAAAGCATCGATCGATGCAGGATCGATGCAGGTTCGATGTTGGTGCATCGACCGATGCGGTTGGTGCATCGATCGACACGGTTAGGGTTTTGGCTCGGTTCCGTGCATGCGTGAGAGCATCGATCGATACAGGATCGATGCACGATCGATGCAGGATCGATGCTAAGAGCATCGACCGATGTGGTTGATGGATCGATCGACACGGTTGGTTCATCGATCGACATGGTTGGTTTAAGGCTCGGTTTAATAATTTGATTAAAATTAATTCGTCCTGGTTTAATAAACAGATTTAATAATTTTATTAAGTCTGGTTAAACCGGGACAAGAAATCCAATGTCGAAAGAATTATTGGATTTAGTGCCTAAACCAGGATTTTCTAATTTGATTTGGTTGGACCAAATAAATTGAGAAAATCCGGTTTAGTAAATAACCGGTTGACAATTGTGGTCGTCGTAGTAATTAATTTTGGTTAGACCAATTTTAATGAACCAGACCGGTTATGTCATTTAATTGGACAGTTGGGTCATGTCTTGGACATGGACCAATTCTTGGGCCTCGGGCCAAGAAGTTAAAACAATTGGGCCAATTATTTGAGTCTTTCTTCAGATTAATTTAAAATTTATTTTATGAAATTATAAAGTCGATTTTAAATTAAAGTTTCCGATATTTTGAAATTAGAAAGTTTCTTAATTTATAGAAGTTTCTAGATTTGCATGATTCGGATTTTAAGAAATTTCTAAAGTTAGAAAGTTTCCGGTTTTGAAAGTTTCCAATTTTAGAAAGTTTCCAAAAATAGTAGGTTTCCAAAATGGAAAGTTTCCCGAAATAGTAATCTTCTATTTTGGGAATAAATTTTTAAATAAACCTACGAACCTCAAATAATATCAAGCGTTGGATGTCTTGTCCATTCTATGTCAGCTGTCGAAGCCCATTCAATTGTATTCATGGCCTTACAGTGTGAGGGTGTTTGCTTTTGCGTGGATAAGACGGTTTGTGATTCATAAATGTCATTGGGAGTCCCAGACATTAATGATTACATGACTGTATAGTCTGGTTTTCTTGACTAGGCCATCGGGAGTCCCGGGCCTTGAGACATCAGAGTGAATTGGGCCTCGGGCCCAGATTCACAACCAAGAGTTATATCACGGATATAATTAGCCGACATAGGGCTTACCGATATAAGCTAAGGTTGGGTGACGGCCAGTGGCCCACTTTAATCTTAGTTATATGTGGATCTTGGAATCATTATATTCTATTGAGGGTAACTGATGTTATTGAATATAATGCGTGATTAATCATATTAAATTTAATACGAGATTAATCATATTAAACATATTAACTAAAATCCTTTTATCTTAATTTTCAGTTATGACTAGCACAAACAATCAAAACACTTTCTCGATCCGGTCTGTCCTTAAGATGGACAAGCTGAACGGATCAAATTTCTTGACTTGGTCGCGGAACCTGAGGCTAGTCCTCAGACAGGAGAGAAAGGACTATGTCCTTGAGGGAGCTCTCCCCGTGAGGATCGGGTCCAATGCTTCTCATGCAGTATATGATGCTTGGAATAAGCATTATAATGATGCGGTAGATGTGCGTGGTCTGATATTGGCTACCATGGACTCAGATTTGCGGAAGCAATATGAGAACATGGAGTCGCCAATAGAGATGATCAGCAGCCTGAAATTGAAATTTCAGGAGCAGATAAGAGTGGAGAGATACCGGTTGGTTAAGTCTCTCACTAGCTGCAAGCTACCAAATGATAATCCAGTGAGTCCTCATGTCAGTAAAATGATGGGTTACATTGATAACCTGAGGAAACTGGATTATCCAGTTAGCCAAGAATTGGCAACTGAGATCATTCTGCAGTCACTGCCGTCAAGCTATGATAAGTTCAGAAGGAACTATATCAAGAAAGGCTTAACGAAGACGCTGACTGAACTGCATGATATACTCAAGACAGTTGAGCCAAACGTGAAGAGTACCCTGTACAATCTCATGAATGAGAAGGGTAGGTTTACTAAACCTAATACTGACAAGGGTGAAGACAAAGTTGTCCAGATTTTGAATCATGGCAAGCGTGTGTCTTCTGAGCCCGAGTCAAATACCTCTTACGTTGGTAAGCGCTGCTACTGTAAGGAGACAGGGCATTGGAAGAGAGATTGCATTAAATTCATGGAAGATGATGAGAAGTTAAAGTCGATGTATGCGACTACTTCCTCAGGTATTCATGTTATTACTTCAAGTTCTACCTTAAAGGTATTGGATACTGATTGTGGCACTGATATTTGTGATAATATGCAGAGCCTAAGCAACAGTAGAACGTTGAAGGAAGGGCAAGTGAAACTACATGTCTAGAAGGAGCTTGGGATGCTGCCTCAGCCGTAGGGTTTTCACTTATAGATCCCTTTGAGGCTTGGTTTTGTATTAAGTAATTGCTACAATGTACCTGTTTTAAGCAGAGTTGTCTTTCATTTTCTTGTAAGAATTTGAATGTTTTTCATTTTGATAAAAAGACAAGTTTTGTTCTTTTGATCTTAATGAAATATTAATTGTAGCACCCTATTCATGGAATGGGTTTTATATCTTAAACCAAAGAGTGCCTAAATGTAACATAAATACCGAATTGGTTTAAATCTGATGAATTAAACCTGATTTTTCCTTGGCATAAAGTCTTGGTCACATAGAGTAAGTCGGATTCAGAAATCCCATAGTCATGGACTGTTGGGCTCATTTGATAAAATATTTGATGAGACTTGAATTCTGTTTACTAGACCAAAAGGTGAAGGGCCTATCTTAGCCGAGCTAGAGAAAAGCCCAAAGGCTTATTGGACCTGGAACATACTCATGTATGTGGCCCAATGAGCAGTAATGCCAGAGAAAATCTCCTGTACTTCATTGTCTCTAACTGATTACTTCAGTGAGTGTGACTGTGTTCATTTGATGAGACACAAGTCGGAATTCTTTGACATGGTCGAAAGAGTTCCAGAATGAAGTATAGGATCTGAATGACAAAAGTATTAAGACTCTGGATTAAAATCACGAGTGAGAATACTTAAGTCATTGATTATGTGATCATCTGAATGAGTGTGAAATCGTTTCACAGCTCATTTCTCCTGAAAACCTGAAGGTGTTTCTGTGAGAAAGAATCAGATCTTATTAGAAATGATTAAAGATGAATCACACGAATCTTCCATGATATTTTAAGAATAACGCTCTAGAAATATCTAAGTTTACGCTAAAATAGTTCCACCAATATCAGTTGAAAGACACCACGTAAATGTGGATTGGAATCGATCCAAATTTGTCTTTACTGAGTATTTGTAGTTATGCTACTTCGCTGGTTGTCCTAGAGAAACTAAGGCTTGTTACTTTTACGTCCAATCTGTTTTCTAAGAAGGGAAGTTATTTTCCAAGAAGAACAGTGGGAGTAAAAGTATAACTCGAAGAAATTCGAGACATACAGGAGGTTGCTCAACCTGTTGAGGGAGAGCAACGGATGGATTTACAGATTTCTGTAGAATCTACACCTGTGAAGCCTTGTCCGAAGGAAACCAAGGCTTGTTACTTTTACGTCCATTCTGTTTTCTAAGAAGGGAAGTTATTTTCCAAGAAGAACAGTGGGAGTAAAAGTATAACTCGAAGAAATTCGAGAAATACAGGAGGCTGCTTTACCTATTGAGGGAGAGCAGCGGAAGGATTTACAGATTTCTGTAGAATCTACACCTGTGGAGCCTGAAGTTCGCAGATATGAATGAATCAGTTACTAATCCGAGAGTGATTTCTCGTCATTAGTTGAACCTGATAATCATTGAAAGTTCGCATGATCTGATGATCATTGAAAGCGACGAATCTGCGAAATTCAAAGAAGCGAAAGTAAGCCCGGACTCCGAAAAAAAAAAAAAAAAAAAAAAAAAAAAAAAAAAAAAAAATTATTACATTTCATGTAAGTTAGCTTCATCGATCCATTCATGGATGGAAGCAAACATATCGGAGTTGGAATCTTCGTTCTGTTGAAGTAGTCAAGGTTTTGACTTAAGCAGGAACGAAATGGAACTGTGCGTTTACTAATAGATAAGTGGGAGCAATATTGCATTTCTCAAAGTGTATGTCGATGACATACTGATTCTCGGATATAACGTCCCAACGCTGTAGTCGGTAAAAGACTAGCTTGGGAGTTGGTTTAATGATTGACATGGGTAAGGCCACGTAGTTCTTGGATTTTGGATCTAAAGATAGAGATCCAAAAGAGCTGGTAGGACAAAGTCAGGATTCTTAAATTGACAAAGTCCTACACGTTTTGAGCAATCCAAGAAGGGTTTTATGCCAATGTCACATGGCATTAAGTTAAGCAAGATACAGTATCCTACGATAACTGCTGAGCTTAAATGCATGGATGAGATTCCATATGCGTCGGCAATTGGATCTATCATGTATGCCATGAAACATACTTGTTTGATATTGCTTTAATGTTAATCAAGACAAATAAAGACCAGTCAAATCCAGCAAAGAATCAAGTTTCCTAAAGTATGTCCTAAAGTATTTGAGGAATACTAAAGATAAGTTCTTGATTTACAGAGAAAGTGAGGTGCTATAAGTCGATAGAGTCTGAAAGGCAAGTTTCCAACAGACAAAGATGATTTCCGGTCACAGTCCGGTTATATCTTGTGTTTGTCTGGCGGTGCACGGCACTATTGCTGACTCCATGACTTAAGCTGAATCTTTCGCAGCTTGGGAAGCGGCGAAAGAGGTTGTTTGGAAAGAAGAGTTCATCACTGAACTTGATGTGATTCCAGCATAGATGAAACTAGCTGCACATCAGAGGTCCAAACACCTTGAGGATAGGTATAACCTATTCCGTGAGATAAATGACAGAGATGTTAAGTAGATCAGCAAGTTTCAACGAATGAGAACGTTGCTAATCTATTAACGAAGCCACTCCTTAGCCCTAAGCACGAGTCACGGACTGTAGCTGTAGGATAAGTGAAGTTAAGATATAGTCTTAATTTCAGTGGGAGTTAGTAAAGGGCTTTATTTAGTTATTGATATGTTCTTGTAAAACATTTGAGATGTTTAATAATGAAATTATTATTTCAAGATTATTTTAACTGTGATGAAATAATCGTTCCAAAATGATATGAACCATTTTATAGGTCATCGAAGTAAATGACTTGATCTTGAGTCATCGAAGTCATTTAGCTTGATCATGAGACCCTATATTTGATAGATGTTTTATATCATCCCGTCCCTAGTCGAAGGTTGTTGAAATTGGAACACCAACAACCGTGTGAGACTGGATTGGTACGTGACTTATGACAAAGTCTCAGTGTGTCATAGATGCGCGGCATCAAAGTCAGTACATAGGTGTATGTTTGGGAACATACGACCGGACAAGACCCGCTTATAAGAACTCTTCAGGATATTTATATCTGTGTCATAAGAGATTCTTACTACGACTATAGAGTATAGTCCTTAGACCTGAGTTCGCATGCATGTGACTGCACATGGACTGATGCACTTTGATCATTGTCTAACGCTATCGTTCTGCGATAGTTATAAGGACCTTGTTTGGGTACATTATGAAATGAGTAGTTTACAGTGATGGAACAAGACGGAATTTGTCCCTCCAATATAAATGGAGTGAATATCTCTAGGCCAATCGGAGATTTGAATACTGGAAAATGCATGGCCATGCTCAAACGGACGGTCCCGAGTCGTTTGGATTGTCAGTATCGAATCAGAGTCCGATGAACAAGATTAGGCTTTATAAGGATGACACCAATCTTGCCTTATGACTAATCGAGATATTGTGACAAAAGGATTATGAATACAGAGATTCCAGTACAAGTGGGAGATTGTTGGAATTGTGTCCAGTAATCTCGGTACTGTCTCTAGAAAGTAAGAGTATGTCAATGATCAGACATAAGTCATATAATACTGGGGGTCATGATGGCTTGCTAGAGTCCGCTCATGATCTATAAGTCTTGGACTTATTGCCTTTATTATATGATCCCATATGGGTCACACGCCTAAGCTAACAGGAAAATGTGTAGGAACGTTTTAGCAGAAGTACGGTAAAAGTGCTAGGCATTTACTGTACTTAGAGAGAATAATTGGGTTTGGCCACTGTGTGTCGATCGATACACAAGGAGTGTCGATCGACACAGTGCGCGAACGCCTCGGAGTTAATTGGCCTTTGGGCCAAATGGCCCAAAACGAACTGAACGAGTTATATAAACTTAAAACGAGTTCAGGTCGAAAATAAGCCCTAGCCGCGAGCCTCCTCTCTCTCTCTGCGCCGATTTCCTCCTGGTCTAGCAGCCTCTTCCTGCTCGGTGTGCGTGTGTGAACCTCTGGAGGAGTTATCTCTCGGTGGCTCTCTGATCTCTGACATACCATCCCTTTCCGCTGCAATACGAGGTATAAGGTGAGATCAACAATTGTTTCTATTCAAGAGAACCTAGATCCGCATGTTTAGGATAATCTGAATAAGAGAATTGAATCAGGATTCATCTAAACATTCCTTCAAGAATAACCGTGGCTGTGGGCATGATAAAGGGAGGCTTGGGCCGGATCTTCAAGAGAAGAAGCCGGTGATTTAAGAGAAGGGACCATGCCGGCAATCTAAGGGAGAAGATGGCTGGCGGTTTCTCAGGCATAAGGAGGACGTTTTTGCCAAGGACATCAGTGATCTTACACATGCCTGAGTCACCATCAAAACTCCAGAAGAACCTAAGACAAACCATGGGTGAAGAAGAGGAGTTTATAGCCGGATCTTCAAGGAAATATACCGGTGGATGTAAAGGAAGAATTAGAGCGGTTTAAGGGATAAACATGGGCGGTTTATCCAGGGATTCTCTACACCTATTTCACGCGTAGAAACCCAGGAAAAGTTGAAGAGAAAACCCAGCCATGATTCACAAGGAATCGTAAGGCAAAGAGCAAGATCAAGGATGGCTTGGCCGGAAATCAAGGACGAATGTCCGGCCTGATTAGAAGAGGGATTGCACGGTCAGGAACTCTATCTCTTGTTTCCATTCTATTTATTTGAAAGATTTTGTTAGGTTGGAAAACGCGGTGAAGGAATCATGTTCTGATCAGGCGCTTGTGACGTTGGCCGGTGGGGTCGATGATCACTTGTGGCCGAGACTACGGCAGATGTTGCTTGGGGATTGGGTCGCGTGTTGGAAGGTCGAGTCATGGGACAGTGGGGTCGCGTGACCGGCTAAGACAGTCGCTGATCCCGCAAGCCGAGTCGCTGTGATCAAACCAACAGAGCGGATCCTACGGACGGACGTAACCGTTCGTGGATCGGGATGTTGTTGCTTCCATGATCCGAACGGATGCGAACGTTCGATCGCGTTAGGATCGGCTAGCGATCGCGGTTAGAGCGTAAGGAGAACGCAGATGTATAAGGATGGGACGCGATTGCAGTCCGGTCGAGGACGTGATCGTTTCCGGTCCGCATGCATGCTTCAGTCGTAGTGGAATTAAGGCTTAATGGAACAAGATGAATGTGATTAAGTTAAGGGAACTTATGAGTGTATAAATGGCATGGTAATATGCTGGTTTAACTAACTAATCCTTGCCAAGGATTGTTTAAGTATTTTTGGATACATGTATTGAACTTGAGAATAGAGCAACTGTTGGAGTAATCAAGATGCAGATTTGCTAGATGGACGGTGAGCTGACCAAGAAGGGAAATCAAAGATCTCGCTTGTACTTAGTCATGTGGGGATGGTTGGTTGAATGACTAGGTACAAGGGGGAAATGTTCCAATCGATAAACGGACGAGCTAAGCTGGATGTAGAACTAACTTCTTACCGACTTCACCTAAAAGGCTAAGGTACGAATTCAAGTACTCAATTGATCTAAGGTATTATTAGAACGAAGTAGGTGAACAGAACAATCTAAGTGAAATACTTAGGTTGTTAGAATGGTTAAATTAGGATTGGAACCTCGAAAGAGTTTTAGAGAACTAAATAAGTTCGTAGGAGGTTCACGGATGGATCGTTCTTTAGAAGAACGATATAAAGGTTAAGCAAGGATTTCCGCTGCGTAATGTTAAGTATGAAGGATCTATGACTAGGAGTCAATAGAAGGATCCAATTAATACTTGTCCTAGAAGTAAAAGTTAACTAGGACGGAATTTAGGAAGGTTCAGGCTGGGGATCGGCCTGACCACTGTAGTGTATCGACCGTGGCCTAGGAAGGCCGGGTCGGGGCATTACAAGATCAACTTGAGGTCTTTCTTCTTTGTAGTGATAGGAAGTTCATCATCTTCAGTCACTATCTTCCTTTTTCCTACCAACAATTGCTTTACCCTTCAGCTTGGCTAGCTGCTTTTGATGGTATTCTCCAAGGTTTAGGCTTCATCTTAGTGGTCCCGGACAAACAAGGTTCAATAAAACTTGTTCTAAAAACCGTTGAACTATCAAGTGAAGGACCCAGCCTATCCAGAACAGATAACTTAACGATAGCCTCCTATAAATAACTTGGATCAGACCCTCCTCTTGACACATTGCTAGAACGAATCGCTGCACTCATCAACTTTTCATGGATCCTTGGAGCTTCCTTGTTAGCTGATGAGACTAGAGAATACTCATAATCGAATATGATTCATTTTCCTTTGTCCACATATTTGGTTAAATAGTAAGAGTCTCATATCTCAGAAAAATTCTCTGCAGAATCGGATTCTTCACTGCCTCTCGAACTGATGATTTGACCCTTTCTTCTCTGAATAGTTTATCATCTCTATTCAATACCACAAGATAACAACGCATCTCCTCTAAGACTTCCTTTGAAATCTTAGGTTTTCATGTTAACGGATTTAATCCGACATGATCTTCATATAGCACTCCAAATAGTGGATCATCTTCATTAATCACTAGAGGTCTTTTCACTTGTTCATCCAAAACTCTATAATTCCTTTCAGACGCCTCATCTTTGCGTGGACAAACACTATTTCATAGTTAAGACGTTGGCACGAGAAGCAGCGCTTTTGAATCTTTTCATAATGAAAGTGTATGTTTACTTTTTCCCACCTATAAGACCAACTTCTCTTGCCTTTCGCAAAGGTTTGGAGACGTTGAAGATCACCTTGACCTGAACAAAGTCCTGAGTAATATGCTTTGATGGATCGAAAGCAACCTCTTTTAATGCCCCTATTAAATCTCCCAACGCCGTAATAGCCTCCAGAGTATAGTTATCCACCGGGATTTTACTTATTTGAACCCAAAGCGGTATGTACTGTAGGTAGTTATCTGGTGGATTCTCAACCCAACGATCTAACATCATGGTCCACTCGTTGAAGGTTTGAACACATTTGTCTAAAACCTCGATCAAATCATGCTCTTGTTGGAAGATGAATTGAAATTTCTCTTTCGATAAGGCTACCCCTTTCACGTTACCTTCTTTTCTCCATTTTCTTGGCATATTGAGAATCATGGACGGCATTTTCTAGCACTCAGGGTTGAGCAGTCTCCCCATGATACTCAGCTGGTTCTCTTCTATCGAACTAAACCCAAGAAGGTCAGGCATCATAAATGGCGCCTCCTCTTCTTCTTCTAACGACAAGGCCATTAAGGCCCTATCCATAGCTATCGACATTCAGCACAGACACGAACACTCTACCCACACACTATAAACCGAAAGAGCAAAGTAGACTCTTGGAACTTTTGAAAAAACTTAAGAAATTTTCTAAACAAACCCTAGATCCCCAAAACGATTTGATCAGAAAGAGGCTGAAAAGAAGGTAAAGTGGATAAAACTCAGACAGGAAACGTGTTTTCCAACCTAAACTCTATTCCAAAAAAAGATAAGACACTCTTCTTGAAAAAGAGAGACTTGAACCCTTTTTTTTTTGAACAGCAACTAACATTCTCATTCAATCATACGCAGAAGCAGTCAAATCCTGTGTTTACATCTCCTAATTGGTTCAGGTTGAGAGCATATTTTGCTAGTTTATCAGCCTCACTGTTTTCGTTGCGGGAAATATAAGAAAAGCAAATAAATTCAAAGCTCAAAGATAAACTCTCCAGGTCATGAAGTATTCCATAGAGCTCCGTCGGGTATTCTTTCTTGGTAAGTGCTCGGATCAGGTTGAGAGAGTCTGAGAAGACCCTAACCTTGCTCCGGTTGAGCGCTCTTAAATGTAACAAAGCTTCCAAGCAAGCTAAAGCCTCGGCCATAATCGCCGATCTCACATTGTTCCTTTTCCTGTAACCTCTCTCTGTCGTCCTCCTGTCATCATAGTTGATTATCCATCCCAATCCAGCTTTGTCCGTCTTCACGTCCCAGGCAGCATCTGTATGAATCGTCGTCGTAGCTTCATTCCATTCATCTCTCTCCTGTGCTAGTACTATCCTTTGTCTCTCCTCGTCCCTTCCTTGGTTCTTCTCGCATTCCTGCTCTACATTCCATTCTCTCGCCTCTGATATAGCCTTATGACAAATGTCCTCTGCTTTCTCATGTCTTCCTTCAAAGACCAAGTTATTTCTGCACTTCCATATGTTCCAGCAGATCCACGAGAACAGAGAGTCCCCATGAACACCTATAGGTGGCAGTGTAATCAAATGCCGAGAGTTGATTATCCCTTTCTCCAGATTCTCCCAATTCTCTGCCCTTATAGTATCTTTGAATGGTGCTAACTGCCATACCGTTCTTGCGAAATCACAGTGAAAAAGCGTATGCTCTGTAGTTTCTGTTAGTCCACATCGTGGACAGTCTGCATCTTGGATTACTTGTCGTGCCTTCAGGTTTGCTCCAACCGGCAAGGCCTTCTGCAATCCTTTCCACAGGAACAATTGAATTTTCGGTTCAGTTCTTCTTCCCCAGACATCCTTTCTCCAGTCGAGATTCTGTAAATGGTCTGTTAACACTCTAGGCGGATCCTCTTCCTCAATAGCTTTGTAATATCCACTCTTTGTCGAGTATTGTCCACATTTGTCCAATAGCCAGAACAACTTGTCCTTTGCTCCTGCTCCACTCGGCTGAATCTTCAGGATATCTTGAACCCATAAGAAGGATTTCTGCTATATTTTGCTTTTAGCTACTTTTATATAGTATAATTCGTGTTTGTTTTTATACCTTTTCACTACAAGAAAATCTGTAAATAGCCACGAATTTATTCGTGGCTATCAGTTGTAATTCGTGGCTATTTCGGTCATAGCCACGGATAGCCACGAAATTTTTTTGTAGCTACCGGCTCGTTGCTAACAGTCATTCGTGGCAATTTGTCGCAATTCGTGGCTACGCTTCCACGGATAGCCACGACTAATTCGTAGCTATATAGACACGAATAGCCACTAATATATTTCGTGGATATTATTTCCACATATAGCCACAAATTTTTCCGTGGCTATTTAAAAAAAAAATAACAAAAAAAAATACAAAAATATAAAAAAGTATTCAATATTAAATAATTTTTTTATAAACAAAATACAGAATTACAAACAAAAAAGAAATACAAAATAAATAAAATATATATACATATATATACATACATATATACATATACATATATATATTTCCAATACGCCGACGACCCCCTCCGGCTTGACCACCACCGCTGACCCACCTCTACTTCTGAAACCGCCACCACCACTTTAACCACCACGCCCCTCCGACGACCCACCTTCTACTCGCTACCACCACCATCAATCGAAACCGCCGAGCCACCGCCAAACTCAAAACCTCGAACTCAACCGCGACCTCTTAAATAAACGGTCGATGCCGTTGTATTCTGCTCGCCGACGCCGACGCCGACGCTTTGTCACAGCCGACGCTCCGTCACCGCCACCGACACTCCGTCACAGACAGCCGCCGTCTTCCTCTGCTCAAACCTAACTCGAAACCGCGTCCTCCTCTGTCCAAATCCGAAGGCTCCGACGGCTCCTCCTCAGCTCCTCTGGTTCTCCGACGGCTCCTCATCTGGTTCTACGATTCATCTCTGAAAGCTCTGAACCGATCGAGTAAAATATTAAGAATCGTTTTTATGGTTGGGAACTGGGAAGCAAAAAGGGATTAGAATTTAAGAATCATGAATCTATGAGATTAGCAGAATTTTAAGAATGGGAAGCAACGTGAATCTATGAGATTTGCAGCTAGGGTGAATCTGATTCAAGAGTGTAGAGTCGTGCAAAAAAATGAAGAGGAAGAAGGTGAATACGGCTGAGTGAGTAAAAGGTTTTTTTGTTACTTAAAAGATGAGAGATAAATTAGGTTAAGAATATCAGTGGTCAGGATTTAATATCAGACAGATCTAATGGCTAAAAAGCTATCCGCGTTTCTGAAGGAAAAAAATCTGAACTATAGATAGCTTTTTTTAATCAACAGAAAGAAGATCTAACGGTCCACAACTGAGATTATAAATAGATCCAAGGGTACAGATGAGATACTTTGTGATCCTTGTGATTAAATACCAGCCAATGAAAAAATAGTTGGGTTTAATTCACTTATAATAATACTCAGAAATAAATTAAAAATAATAAAAAAATTTAAAATGAAAAATTTAAATTTGTTAAATTTAAAATTATAAGAAATAAAACTTCTAAAAATGTTAGAAATTTTAAAAATGATTTAAAATAATTAAAATGATTTTATATAATAATTAAAATGATTTAAAAAAGTAATAAATGTTAAATATAATTAAAATGAGTAAATATTTTTATTTAGTATATCTAAAATGTATATGTAAAATGTTAAAATATTTGTTTTATATATATATAATGTTTATATTTAAATTTATAGTTTGTGATTAAAAATTTAAGGGTTATAGTATGTTTATGGTATAGGGTTTGAATTAGGGTTGTGATTAAAATTTTAAGTTAATATTGGGAAATAGTATATTTGGAAAATAAGATTTTTGTAAGTTTTGAGTTTTGTTAGTTAGAGTTTTGTTTGTAGTTTTGGGTTTTAGAGTTTGTTTAAAGTTTAGGGTATAGAGTTTGAAGGGTTGTATTTATGATTTTAAGTTAAAGTTTGTAATTAATAGATTTAGAAATAAAAAAAATTATAAGTTTTCAATCCTAATTTGGATATATTATAGTTTTTAGAACTTTAATTATTAGATTTTTGGTTATAGTTTAAGGTTATATATAATGTATGGTTTATTTAATTTATGATATGCATATATTGTGGTATTGAATTTGAAAATAATAGTTTTATGTATATATGATTATGGTTTGTATTTTGATTTTATAGTTTATGATTAAGAGTTTAATGTTTAAAGTTTGGGGTTTTAAGATATATTTAGGGTTTAGGGTATTGAATAGCCACGAATAAAATCGTGGCTATCCGTGGCTATTTCGCAATTCGTGGTTAAATATCCAGAAATTTTGTGGCTAAGATAGCCATGAATAATGTCGTAGCAATTCGTAGCTAAAACTTTCCACGACTAGTTCGTGGCTAAATTAGCCACAAATAGCTACAAAATATAATTCGTGGCTTTACAGCCACGAATATCTACGAATTAGCCACGAACCCTGTTTTTTTTGCGGTCGTGGCTGGTTCGTAGCTATTCGTGGCTGGAAAATTCTTAGCCACGAACTGTTCGTGGCTCGTTCGCAGCTAAATACAGATTTTCTTGTAGTGTTTACATCAAAAATTATTAAACACAACAATATATTTATATACAGATATATATGGTCAATAATTGACAGAACGTTACTTAAAATGATTTGGTAATCTTTTTAAAACGAAATTTTGGACTTACAATATTCTTATATCAAAATGTTTACTAAATTATATGTTAAGTTTTCATTTGTTCACTAGATTATTTGTATTTGTTACTCTCTCCATTTAAGTATACATGGTTTGATAATTTTCACAAAAGAAATACTAGTTTTTTATTTGTTAACAGAAAACAATCATATAAAGTTAGTAACAAAATAAAGCACTTTCAAGATATAAATTACATCAAAAGGCACTTTAAGATTGTAAGGTACTTTGACTATATTAAATTCCGAAACTAACCTTCTTTATTTTTCTCTATTTTTTTATTTTCTAGCTTTTAATCTCTTTCTCCAACACTCCTTTTCACTTTTGTCTGAAACTCCCTCTCTCTTCTGAAGACCTAATCTGCTTCATTGCTATCTCCATCTTCTTCCTTCATAAATTTCTTTCATTTCTGCCATGATCACTCTCCATTTCTTTCTTTTTATTGTTGTTAAAGGAGTTTATGTTAACAACCCCCAGAAATACCTAATTTCGTTTTTTTGTTTCCATCTCTATTCGCTAGTGAGATTGACGTCTCCCAACACGTCTGGAGTAAAATCGGTCATTTTAGTGTTTATTATTATAGATATCATTCTTGCTCATAATTTCTAGCTACAATCCAATTTAGGGATAATTTTTTATTCTTCTATGATTTACCCATGATTTTTCACAATGGTATTTCGTCATCATTTAGTCATGAACTCACATGAACCTATTTTCATGAATATGGTCATCTTTTAGCTATTTAACTGAAACTTTGTGGAAATTTTTTGTGGACATCTATTGATGGACACGTTTTAGATGAATAACTTGTTGTGGACATCTGAACGTGTAACTTATGTGTCTCATTATATCTTTCCATGGATGATTTTCTGTCAAATTTTGTGAGAACTGGACTTGTAAGCTGTTGCTTGTTAGTTCCTTTGACGCGACTACGTGGACACGGCAGGGTGGACACCAGCTAGATGGAGTCCGAATAATGGATACCTGATTGATGGAGAGTTAAATATGGATACAAACATGTGGACATGTTGACACCTTGTATGTAATTATGTGTCTTCGATTAAGCTTTAAACTATATTTTGTGATTTACTACTTGCATTTGACTTTGGATTTTACGTATTTATTTAACGGAAACGTTGTGGACAATTTTTTGTGTGGACACATACCGTGGATTTTAGTTCAAGAGAGAAATCCTAAATCAGACTATACATCCACCAAACTTTATCCACAACCTAAATACAAGACCCGTGACCAAATTCACATATCAAAACACACAAAAATAAACAAAAATCCAGTTACCAACCTGTATATAGCAAACAAGAAATCCCGCAATCGCCAGATATCCCATGTTTTCGATTTTGATAGAATAAACATTAATCTCATGCTCACAAAGATTACAAAACGGAGTCCTATGTTTCCCATGAATAAATAGAAATACAGAAATACAGTAAAAACAGAAATACAGAATACACATGTGGCCCTAACAAAAAAGTGAGTTTTATATTTTTCTTAATTTAACAGTTTACATTCTTTTTTTTTGTCCCAGCAGTTTTGAAACCATAAATGAATCTCAGCCACAAGATTTAACCCTTCTTTATTTGCTCTATGGACCAGAATTAACATGACTCAAACTCTCACCACATGAGACACTTCACCAAACGAAATTTACATTGTCATAGGGTTAAAACGGGGATATCATATATGTGCACAGTATTAGAAGTACTCAAGAATCTGAAAGTGTCTTATACTGATATTACAGTGTGTATAAGTGCCTTTTAATGTAAATAACTCAAACATATATATATATATATATATATATATATATATATATATATATATATATATATCCACTTATGTAGATCGGTGGTTACAGTCCAATAAAAATGATTACGTATATACTAGTTACTAGTATGATTTGTTCGCATCATGTGCGAGTATAACCATTAATAAATAAAAGTTTCTTAAAAATCATCTATTCAATTTATATACAACAATCATATTTATCAATGTTTAAATTTTATATTTCAAAAATATCTTTTTATTTATCATCTTATTTTTTATTTTTATATGAGTTTGTACTTATTTCTAAACTAAAATAAATAAAATATTTTTATTCAATTTAGCAAAAATAATATTATGAAAAAGTCATATATAAGTAATTTCACGTCTCTAAGTACTGTTGTGAATCATTTTAAAATGTTGTACAAATATTAAGACCAAGTAAAACACTGATACAATTACTTAGCCTTTGAGCACAATAGAGACATTATTGTTGTTAGAAAATGTTGTAGTCATCTGAAGAAACTCTTCAAACCATATCGCTTTGGCAGACTTGTCGATATTTTCCAGCCCTACAACCAACGTCTCTAGTGTTTTTCCGTTTCTCATCACCATTTCCATGAACGAAGCCATGAGTTTCAACATTGCATCCTTACAATTTAGAACACTACAAAACTCAATTGAGGTAGGAAAGAACTTGTATTTTGATCTCCAACATTGATCTGGATTCAAGCCTTCCAAATACATGTCCAGATACGTGTCCTGTAGAACATAAAAAGTTATCCCAAATCATACTAACACTTGCAATTTTATAATATATTGATATTATATAGATTAGCCCAACAAAAAGTGAAAGACATGCATAGTTCTTGGCACGTTCCGTCTCAGTTACTAGTTTGCATGCTCTTATTATTAATCTACAAGAAAATGTAAGAGAAAAATACCTGTATGCCGACCGAGTCTGTTGCTTGTGCTATTAGCTTTTTTAATCTAGGTGAATTTTGTAGTAACCTGGCTATACCAGGAATAAAATTAAAGATCTATCAAAGCTTGTTTTAATAGTCAAAGTTTGGACCTTCAACGTTGGGAAAGGAAGTATACCAAGGAGCTCGGAGAGAGATAGAATCTAACAAAAACGATGAAAAGGACATGAGCTAATATTGAATGCATAAATCACTACTGGAAAACAAAAACAAATATACCTGAAGAACGGTTGGCGTCAAAGTAAGCCTCTTAACGTTTTGTAATTCTAATAGCATCATTAGCACCGTGGTTTGAAGAAAATCACCATTCAAAGAACGGCGACTGTTTATGTGAATTTCAAGTCTAGCTTCGGCCAAAGAAGAGACATCCACTAAAGTACATGATGCATCATTATCATAAGATTTATAAAAAGAAAAATAAAAATAATGGATGTGCGGCGCTACAATCTCGGTTGGCTCTCGACCCCCATAGCGATTATTAATCTCCAATCTCCTCAAACTATGTGATTTACTCAGATCTAGACGCTCAACTCCAATATTACAGGAAAGCAATCTCAAGGTTTTAAGATTTGGAGAGCCAGAGATAATATTAGCAATAGAATCATCCTCAGAGAGATCACAATTATCCAATGTCAACTTCCTTAGGGATATCCAAGACACTGTGCATCCCGCGGGAATCATATAAAACCTAATGCTGAGCTTCTGTAAGGAGGAGCTAAGATAAAAGAAATGTGGGAAACGATAATTAGTCTTGTAATAATCAAAGACCAGAGACAGCTTCTCCACATTACGGGACACAGCAAACTCTATCCAGATATCAATCTGGGGTTTAGGGACACATGAGGGGATACCAAGACGGAAACTAGTGATTTTTGGAGCTCTGTAGGAACTTAGGGTTTGGTTTATTTCTCGAACCGTCCTCGGCGTCCAGTAAAGTCGAGAGAAGGTGTCTCGCACCATACATGCCTCCATCTTCTGGACAAAGCGGAAGTGCTTATCGCAAACTTAGTAGTTGGAATCAAAGGAGAGAATATTGTGGAGGATCTCATCTGGCATAGAGCTTATGAAATCAACGCCACCGACTGGAGAATCCATTGCACGTTTGATTTTGCGGTGCCTAGGGTTTCTACGACGTTTTCTTCCTCAGTGCTAAAAAAGCTCTTTGATATAACTCCAATTCAAAATAATAAAACGTGCCTTACAATAGAAGCTAAAAACCCCTTATATAGCTAATGTTGATAACTCAAATCTAAATCTTATAGAGATTTTAGTATAAATAAATATATAGCAAAATAGAAAAGGAAATAACAAATTCCCAAAACGTTTATTAAAGGAAAATAGCTAAGGATGCGCTGCATCAAAGAAGAATCTCTTTGAATTAGGAAAATGAAAAACATGATGAACTTCTAGTCGTCATGCTTTTTAAATTTATTTATAAAAAGAAATAAAAAATCTTTTATAAAAAGATATTAGAATATTGTTTCAAACGAGAAGTAAGTAAAAAAATTGGAATTAGCTAGTTTAATTATTATAGTTATGATGAAAGAATATTAAAATACTTATAAATAATTAGATTGGATAATATAGTCATTTCATTTATATAAAAGTGTAGTTTTCAAAAAAAAAATTAAGGTGTAGTTTTCAATTAAAAAAAAAACTCATATGAAGGCATTTATCTAAATTTTTTCTTCATTCTTTGTATTCTCAAAAGAAATATCGTTAAATTATGTGGCATTAATATATTTTTGCTAGAAGGCTTGTCATTATCATTTGTTGATTTTCCTTTTCTTGTTTTTATTTATTAAAAACTATTAAATCATATGATGGCATTGTTTTATATGATGTCTTTATAGATTCTACTCTAATGAGCCATGCTTATAACATTTTTAAAAAACATTTATTTCAAGCCCCAATATATATATATATAATATATATATATTTTGGACCGCTAATTCTAAAAAAAATTAATATAATGGTTGACATTATTTTAAATTAGATTAACCTAGGTGTTTTTAATTAAATCTTAATGATTTTAGTGTTTTTTTATTCTCCATATCATGAACATCCAAAATCAACATCCAAATTTACGATTTTCGATATTCATTGTTCTTGTACCATGATCTCAATTCTTAGAGCAACTTCATTAGTGAGACGATGGTGCGTCTCTTAATTTAATTCTTTTTATTATTATTATTTTTTTTTTTTTGAAGTCGAAAAAAAAAAAAAAAACAAAAAAAAAATATCGACCAATGAGAGCTTGACACGTGGCGAGACGGGGTTAAGAAGCGTCCCTTAGACAAGGGATTTAAGCGACGGTTTTTAAAAAAAAATGTGGGCCCCACGTGGGACCCACATTATTTTAA
Organism: Orychophragmus violaceus; assembly: GCA_030180135.1. Taxonomy (NCBI): domain Eukaryota; kingdom Viridiplantae; phylum Streptophyta; class Magnoliopsida; order Brassicales; family Brassicaceae; genus Orychophragmus; species Orychophragmus violaceus. Next base: position 87,387,530 of record CM058238.1, read on the forward strand.
TGTTTTTTTTGCCTAAGAGACTCCCCCAGTTTCATTGATGGAGCTGCTCTTATTCTACAACAACACCAATCATTTTTCATCAACACATCTTGTATACATCTTTCAAAACATTATTTTTATCAAGTTTATTTTACGTTTATTTTTAAATTTTTGTTTGTATTTTAATTTCAATACTTATTTTTCTTATTTCTTTATGTTAATATTAATAATAAATATAGACAAATTGATAGTTGCTTTTAGTTTGATAATAATATATAAATATATATATATATATATCCATGTTTATTTCCAAAAATTTATGTTTAATTATTTTTTATCATTTTTAACGTTTTTGGTTTTTTTGTTCATGTTTTTTTAATAGAAAATATTTTATGATTTTAGAAAGAAATTATTTTTTTAAACTCATTTTAAGCTTCGTACAATTTTCACACGGCATTTTTCACAACAAGAGACATCAAAGCAATAGAGAAACTCATATGTGTATACAAAATGTGGAGAATTTATATACCTTTAAAAAAATTGTGTTTCTTGATTTACTGGAAACAAGTCTTATTTTAGATGACAAATGCTTCATTATGATTATATTGATTATATGAACTATTTCATATAGTCAGGATTATGATGCTGATTTCAATGATGAAGATAGTCTCATGAAACTCTTTGATTGTGTGTGTGGTAGCAGATTCTGCAGGAACACTAAACGATCAAAGAGTGAGCAACCATCATAAGATATCATCAAAAGAATTTGTTGATTTTTTTACTTGTGAATAGTAATCATCAATTATGCATTTTACTCATATGCTTTGTTGTGTGTTTCAGATGATAAGAAGTTAATGAACAAAGCATGAAGATATGACTGTGACTATAGTATTAAAGCATTAGCCTCAGGCCTCTAAATAATATCTAATTTTTAGAGTTCAAATCTTCAAAATTTCTTTTAGCTTAATAGTTTACAAATATTTTGTTTTCACCTAAATTCAAAACCAAGTATAAACAAGAAAAAAACTACTTTTCTTTATTTATTTATTCAAGTTCTAAATATCCTACATGTTTGTACATCTCAAATTTGTTTGCACAAGTCTTCTTGTACTTTGCATTTTATATTTAGTTAATATATATATATATATATATATATATATATATATATATGTGTGTGTGTGTGTGTGTGAACACCGGTGCTTGTTTAATATTTTTATTATATGCATTGATGATTTGACATGTGTTTCATGAATTTGTTAAAAAAAGTTTAGAAAATAACTTAAATGATTACATATTATTCATAAAATGATAATAAGAAACAAAGATTAAAATTGGATCGGTTAACTTTCCAAAGTGATAATTTGATTCAAGCAACATAAATTTAATTTATTGAGTTATTGTTGACAAAAAAAATTAAAATACCTTAGAAGTTATCATTGATTCATTCATTTTTAATTATTGTTTTCATTTTAATATTTCATATAGTTAAAACTATATTATGGCTATCACTGAAATATTTTAAAATTCGATTCAAGCCCTTAGAAGGGTTGGCACGTTACTAAATAGAGCGGTTATGGTGGCTACGACGGATTAAGTGGTGGTGGTGACGAGGATGATATGAGGAGAAATGCCATTGTGTATGGATTTAGGGGAAGTCAAATCTTGTAAGGATTTGGGAATTTGAGCTTGAATCGGGTCGGGTCAACGATGGATATAAGTAGTGGCTGCAATTTTACCATTTCCTCCAACCACCTTATTTCTAGTCCCGGTTAGTCCAAAAATTCAAACTTTCTTTCTTATTTCTAATAAAATCACAATCTTTAAATCTTATATAATAATTTCACTTTCCAAAATATTGATTGGTATGATTTCTTTTACATGGGAAGATCCAAAAGAAGTGAAAGCTAGGCTGAAGGTGTGGGCTCACGCTGTGAATTTTGTGTCTACAACTCATCATCAACCTCCTAATTTTTATGGGTTCTATTCTAGCTGAACTATGAGAGTATGGTTCGTGGGTTCTACTTTTGGCAAGACCAGAGAGACAAGTTAATGTGTTTTCCTACCTTTATGCTGCAGGAATGATTTATTCTGACCTTATAGGGCATGGGGAGTTAGTTACCTAGAACAAGGATGTCTAGTTATCATGTGGTATTCCTCGCCATAAGTTATTCACTTGGTTGGTTGTGTTTAATCGTTGTCCAACTCGTGACAGAATGTTAGAATGGGGATTTCAAACAGATCTGGCGTGCCTTCTATGCAATTCCTGGCCAGAATCAATAAGACATATTTATTTTGACTGCAACTTATGTTGGAGTATATAGTGTTCAATTGCGAGTAAATGTGATTTCATTCAACTACAACAATGGCCAAATCACATAGACCAACTGCGATATTACGAAGGATCAAGGGTGGAAAAAATCAGCTTCTTTTATCTTGGCATGCTACGAACTACATTCTTTGGGGAGAAGGAACGGCAGGCTTAAAAGAAGTATTTTCACCTCGTCTAAGAGGATTACGAATGACATCAAGACAGAAATCAAAAACAAAATATCAAGTATAATGGAGGACCGACCTAAATTTTCTTCTGCTCTGATGCAGCTTTGGTTTTCAAGGTAATCTCTCATGAATCTCCGTTCTCTATTAGAATAACAGAATCGATGATTTGAAATGGAAATATTTGTTATGTTATTCATTACAGGGTATATACGTAGATTCTAAACCATATAAACTGACATCTAATCTACAATAGAAGTATACCAGATACTATTTAAAATTGAACCGGATTATATACATTGATATCCCCCCCCCCCCAAGATGGTGCTTGAAAGATATTATGAAGACGCATCTTGCTTAAAAGATCTCGAAATGGTGATGGGCATAAAGATTTAGTCAAGACATATGTCAATTGTTTTCATGTATGCACATACATCGTCTTCACCAGATATGATTCGATGACTTCTTTCACCTTATGACAATCAAGCTCTACATGTTTTTTGCGCTCATGGAAAACAGGGTTGCTAGCAATGTGTGATGTAGATTTTTTATCACAATATAGATAAGACGGATGAGTAAAAAGGATCTGTAGATCAAGTAGTAAGTACCAGAGCTAAAGAATCTCCTTACTAGCCATGCACATTGCCATGTATTCTGCCTCATATGAACTACATGACATAGTTGGATGCTTCTTCAACTTTCAAGAGACCAAAGAGTTTCCAATGAACATTGCATAACCAGTGACAAACTTTCTTGAATTGGAACAGGCTCCCCAATCCGCATCACTGAAACCTCGAAGATAAAATGTTAAATTTGCAAGATAATACAGATCTTGACCAATAGTCCCTTTGAGATAACAAAGAACTTTGTGAACAACCTTCATGTGAACATCTCTTGGAGCAGAGGAATATTGTGTCAATAGAAACTGCAAATCCAATGCCAGGCCTAGTAATAGTTAAATACTGCAGTTTACCAACTAATCTCCTATAGAATTTTGCATCCTTTAGAAGAATCCCATCTTCCATCGACAACTTCTGATTCGGCTCCATTGGTATTGAAGAAGGTTTACAGCCTGGAAAAAAAAACCACTAGATCCCAGCATATCTAGTACATATTTTCTTTTATTAACTGCAATACTTTCACTCGAGCGAGCAATTTATAGACCAAGGAAGAATTTAGGAGCACCAAGATCATGAAGCTTGAAGTGGCAACTCAAATGAGTTTTAAGACTATTGACAGCCTCATAATTTGTACTAGCTATCAAGATATCATCAACATACACCAATACGACAATGAAATGTCCATATTGTGCTTTAACAAAAATCGTATGATCACCATGAGAGAATCTAAGTTGTAGAAGGGTTGTTGAGAACTTGACGAACCACTGTCGTAAAGCTTGTTTAAATCCATAAATGGATTTAAGAAGTCGACATATTGTATTTGTTGAAACTGTTTCCCCCTTAATAGAAGCTTATCTAGGAGAGAATTAATATAGATCTCCTCATCCAAATATCCATTAAAAATGCATTTGAAACATCCATTTGAGTAAGAGAGATATTCACTGTAGGACCCAACAACAAGATGAGTTTGATTGTGGCTAGTTTGGAAACTGGTGAGAAAGTGTCTTGAACTTCAATGCATTCTTGTTGGGTATAGCCTTCGGCGACTAATCTAGCCTTGTATCTCTTTATACTTCCGTCAGTATGATACTTGATAGTAAACACTCATTTACATCGAGTAGTAAGTTTTCCTTTTGGTAATCCCAAATCCTCCATGTATTTATTTGTTCCATGGCACTCCTCTCCACATCAATAGCATCACACCATACCTTAAAATCCTTGGCTTCTGGATATCTCTTTGGAATCGGATTTTGAGTAATGATATTAATAAAGGCACAAAAAAGCTCAAATATAGATAAATAGTAAATAAAATTAGTGAATGGATAAGGGGTTGTTCATTTAGTAGAAACAGAGTACTTTTATAACAATGGAAGTCCTGCAAATGAGAACGAAATTTTATTGGTCCTCGATATTTTGATTCAGAAGGAATTAAAATTTCATAGGATGACACATCAATATGAGGATGTGAATCAGAAGATGTATGGTCAAGAGGAATTTGAACATCATGAGAAGCATGAATGTGTAAGAGAGGAATGAAATCTTTTGTAGCATATGTAATGTTGGATGAAACAAAAGGAAAAAATCCTCATGTAAGATGATATGTCTAGAACAGAAATCAAATGTGTCTCCATGTCTAATAAATGGTAACCCTTGTATCCTATGGGATAACCTAAGAATACACATGCTTTAGCTCTAAGTTCAAACTTATGCCTACCTTTTTGGAGATGTTGAACTATAACATAAACAACCAAATGATTTCAAAGATGAACAATCAGGTTTTCTATTAGTTAGTTTCTCAAAAGGTGACTTGTTATCTAGAATTGGAGAGGGTATTCTATTGATGAGAAAAGCAGTTGTTAAGATACAATCACCCAAAAGTTCTAAAGGTATTTGAGACTGAAATAACAATGCTCTAGCGACATTCAAAATGTGTTGATGCTTTCTCTCAACCATAAAATTTTGTTATTATGTTTCTGGAAATGAATGATATGCAATGATAATTTTTAAAAGGTAAATATCAGTAAATTTAAATTCTTAGCATTATCAGATCGAACAGCTTTCACTTTCGTTTGATATTGTAGTTCTACCATCTTAATGAAATCAGGAAAAACCTTGTAGAACATCATACTTAGATTTTAATATATACCCAAGTTTCTCTACTAAAATCATCTACAATAGTAAAAAAAAAATTGCGTTCAATTGCGAGTAAATTCGATTTCATTCAACTACAAAAAGGGATCCCATGTATCTATATAAACTAATTCAAAATATGTAGAACACATATTACCCTAAGGTTGAAAACAAATATGTTTATGTTTTGACAAGTGACAAACATGACAAGTATCTTTAGTATATTTTTTATTTCAACTTTTCCAAATGTAAAACATCGGAAAGCAAATCGATTTTAGTTCGAGATGGATGACCCAATCTCTTATGCCAAGTGTGCTATCAACATGAAAACTAGAACAAGAAGGAGTAATACATGATAAAGATGTAGTTTAGATGCATTATTTAAATCGAGAAAATACAAGTTGCCAACTTGACTACCTTGACCAATCATCAATTCATGTGTAATTATCTGAATAAAACATGCATCAGTTGTAAAACTCACTCTAGAATTCAACGTTTTAGTAAGCACACTCAAAAGATTGAATTTAAAAGCATGAATGTAAAGAACATTATGAAGAGAGATAGCATCAGTCAAATGAATGAATCATATACTCTCTATTGTGACTCTATAACCATTAGAAAGAGTAACAAATGTACTATCTAAATTTTGTAGTCTACAAATAAGTCTTTACTATGAGTGATATGACGAGTTTCTCATGAATATATAACCCAAGCTTTAAAAGACATATTTGGTTCTGTAGATACAAAGGACTTGAGCATGTCAAAATAGGAGTGATTATACAAATCCATAAATATACCTGAAACGATGAGATAACAGGTGCATAAGATGAAGTCGAAGCACAAGGAGATATGATGCATAAATGACATTATTGTTTCGAAGCTTGGGGCCGAAATAGGAAATCATGGTTTGAATCTGATCAGTAGACATGTTCTCAAAGTTGTTTTGCATTTCATTTGGAGTGATTTAGGGAATACTATTAGATGTAGTGATGTTAGCTGAACCAACAATTTGTGGAGTCGGTTTATCCTGTGGGTGTCCTGGAGGAAAAAATGTGTAATTTGTAACACTTAACAATAGTATGTCATATCCTGAGGCAATCAAAACACTTTGGCTTCTTAAAACCATCATGAGCTAGAAACACTTGAGATTGATCAGTTAAACTAGATTCTTGAACTTGAAAAGCCGCAGGAGGAGATATCAATTTTTTTGCATAACCAATTATGTGTTGGCTTTCATCTTGATAGTATGTTATAGATCTCTGATAATCTAGGATGTGGACTCATATTCATAATTTATCTATGTATATTCACAAAATGGTCGTTTAATCCCACCAGAAATTGAATTATACAGCATGTCTCATCATCTTCCAATAGCTCTTTCACCTGATCACAATCGCACTTCTTTGCAGAACATGATTTTGTATTAGAAAGTTGTTCCTAAAGAGTCTTCTTAGTATATTAAGTAGAGAGATCCAATGTGCCTTGTTTGATATTGTAGATCGATTGTTCCAGATGATATTTCTGTGGAAAATTACTCCACAAAATCGATTGAACAAACAGTCCAGATGTGAAGCATTCTCATGTTATAAAATATTATCATATATCTCTTTACTCACTATATTCATCATCCAAGCCTCGGCCATGTTATTGAACCTACTCTAGATCTTGAACAACCTATCATTAGTGTCTAGCCTAGGAAGAGTCCATCTATGAATGTTAGTTTATTCTTCACATCTAAACTAATCTTCATCGCAATAAACCAGCTTTCATAATTTGTACCATCAAGGATATGAGATACGAAATATAAACATGGATGATCGGCATCATGAAGGAAGAAGGGGCTGTGAATATTGTCGTAAGATTTCATCGCAACAGAGATCGATTGATGATTAGCAGATAGAATCGCATTCGTACTCAGCTCGTTCTCAAACACTTCCGGTGATGCGGATCAAAGTCGATCTTCTCCACCATATGGAGTACCAGTAGGAGTTGATAATAGATCTCGATGTTTCCTTCCTTGTTTCACCATTTTTGGAAATTGGAGTTCAGAAATGAAGTTTTGATGAAATCGGAGCTTGCGATGAAGACGACGATACTTCTGATGTCAATCGAAGAACCAAACTAAGCTTGATATTGCAAATAATTTGTGAATTCAAATGAAATGATGAAGAAAAGAGATTTGAACACAGAATGCTCTGATATCATATTAGAATAACATAATCCATCGATGATTTAAAATGAAAATATTTGTTATGTTATTCATCACAAAAATAATACAAGGTATATATTCAGAGTGTAAACCATCTAAACTGAGATCTAATCTACCATATAATTATACCAAATTTAATTTACAGTTGAACCGGATTATATACGATGATATCCTCTCTTTATCACTTATTGAGAAAATGCTCTATAGCAAGTGATCTCTAACCTCTGTCTATCTACCGCCACCATCGATTTGCGTGAGCCATAACACGATAAACTTTGTGGTTGCGCTTGCATGTAATTCTCTGTGATTGGATCATTTTCCACTCGGTTCTATTAGAATTTGTCATCTTCTATTGGATCATTTTCCACTCGGTTCGATTAGAATTTATCTTCTACTGATGTGGTTTCTGGAAGATGGGAAAATCATCTTATGGGCTGGACAACCTCAACCTCATTCCGTTATTATATTTAAATTGAGTTTGATTCAATGTTGTTTTTAGTATTAGTATTCTGACCACTTGATCGATAGACTTGGTTTAGAAAAATATTTTGTATTCTCCTACAATATAAATAGAAAAACTTTTATAAAAAAAATGTCTTTAAAAACAACAAAGTTACATGCTATTTCGAGTTGCGTTTTGAAACTTTTTGTTTGCGTTTTTGATGGATTTCTCAAGCATTATTGTAATGTATTTCAACATTTTAAATTAATGGAAAATATTAAGATTTTATTCTAAAATTAAACTCCATTATTGTGTACCAAAAACAAGAATCCTTTTTTCTCCCAACATGGAGGAAAATAAATTCGCTAATATAGTCCGTCTGTGTATGAGTGTGTTACGAAGAAACGGATCTTGTAGCCACCACTGGTTCTTGTGGCTCATCATCGAACTGATACTTGTCGTAAACTTGAAGCAATAGATCACGGCAGTGAACGGTGGCTCCAAGCTTGATACAAGCCAAGAAAGCCCCGGACAGTTTACGGTGAAGACTATAGGCTTCATCAGGCGGTGGTGTAAGTCTATGTTTCAACATGGTTGCTCCTAAATTGGAGATGCTAGAAGTAATGTTGTTGGTTCGGAAAGCATAGCCACCTGGTTCAGCAAAAGGTAGACCGACAATGAAACCGGCTTGGACATGAGCGTCTAGCATTACGTCTGATTCATCTCCGGTTAAGAACCCGAGTCTCCTCGACATCTCAATCACTCCCTTACTGTCTTTATCAGCACATGCCATCACCTGAAAAAGAAAGGTTCAACATACAATATTTTGTTCTCAAGATTCAATTTTATAAGTTCTTGAAGGTAAGTTTTTTACCATTCGTAGATAGTCATCGACGAACTTCTTGGGGTAATCACGAGCTGCTCCGAAGTCGATAAGATTGATTGTTTTTGTGGATTCATCGTATAAGAAGTTACCCCAGTTTGGATCTGTCTGCATGAAGCGAAAGACAAAGAGTTCTTTCAATGTGAGTTCCAGCATCTTCCTCCCAACATAATCTCGTGTTTCTTGATCTAACAAGGCTACTTTATCAATGGGGATTCCTGTAAGAAGAATATGTTAAAAGCATGGATCACTTAACCATCACACGTGTTAAAAGTATGGATCAGTTACCAGAAATAAGTTCTGTGGTTAGAATTTTTTTGCTTGAAAGCTCATCTACCACACGAGGAACATAAAACCCTGGAGTGTCTGAAAGCAAATCACGAAAGTGCTTTTGACTCACTGCTTCAATCTCATAGTCACACTCCCGTGCCAACTCTTCTTTGGCAACCTGTAATGTACATTGTCCAATCATATTCTGTTGTTCTGTTCTTACATATACAATCATATTCGTAGGGAGAGGAAAGTGACAGTATAGCTTAGTTAACAGTCGATACCTTTACAGCTCTGTCCAGAAAGAGTCCCTTTGGAATTAGATTTGTATAGTTTAATAAGCGTCTGACATTTTCTATATCACTTTCAATGCTGTTGGCAACACCAGGGTACTGAATCTTCATTGCTACTTCTAATCCATCTTTAGTAACAGCTCGGTGCACCTATAACATCATTACATAAATGGAAAAGCACAAAACGATTCAACACATTCACAAGAACGAAGCAAACCACCCAAGCATTCGTAGTGTTACCTGACCAATACTGGCTGCTGCTAACGGTTCATAATCAAAACTAGTCAACTTCGATTGCCAATTTGGACCTAATTCAGCATCCAAAACTGGATTAAGTTGGCTCCTTGGCATCACATCTGCACCTTGACGCACAAGTTCCAGAGCATTCAAGATCTAGAAAAGAACCTACTTAACATCAAACAAGACCTAAGACTGATCAAAATAATTTGGAGGAAGAGGAAGTTTTCTGCTATTTACCGGCGCAGGAACTAGACTCTCGTCCTGTATACTCAACATTTGGCCAACTTTAAGTGCAGCTCCACGCATTTCACATAACCCAAGAGCCAATCTTTCTGCATTTTCCTTAGACAGTATAGACGAGAGTGCAGGTTGATTCCCTTGTGTGGTTGGTGTACCATTCACAAGCCTGTAGGTAGATTCTTTAACAGCTCCCCAAGCAAGACCAGCTCCAAGATTGAAAAACCTTCAAAGCTCACAGATTTGTTAATGGCTTCATCACAATGTAATCTAAGCAAATAAACGGACTTACCCATAAGCTCTTGCCATAGGAGTTGATGGAACCTTCCGTTCTCTAGGCTTCCGTCTCTTCGCCGGAGCTACCTCCGACGGAGATGATCGGGAAGCTATAACTGCAACATTCTCGCCGTCTTTATCGCCTGAAACCTTGGTCTCGCCATCTCTATTTGAAATCTTAACTTCATCGATAGATTCACTTCTTAGGATCTTCGAATCAACAATATTCTCATCGTTTCCAACGGAGCTAGGTTTTGCACTAGCAGATCCAACAACCTCAGGTGCGACAGGGACCGATACATCGACTTTGCTCAAGCCGTCATCCTTGTTATCTTCATCGTCGAAGTATACGACGGATGGTTCCTTGGATCGACGGTTCGAGAGGTCGCGAAGTTTCCCGGAGGTGAGTCCGACCAAGTCGGTGGCGGCAACCAAAGCCTTTTTCCCCGAAGACGTAATCAAGCCTTCGAGATCTCCGGTTCTCGCTCTCTGTAACTCCGGAGACTGGTTATAGATCTCCTTCGCCACAAGCGACAGGCCATTGACGAGCCTGCTTAGATGCTTCCATGAACTCATCACGATTCAGTGACGGCGCGTGCAAAGATTTCTAATTCGTGGATTTGACTTTACTCCTTTTGTTTGTTTACCATTTGTTTTTTTTGGATTTTTCCTTTTTCAGCAATTGGTTTGAATCATTGGAGATTTTCTCGAGAAAATTTATAGATGTGTGTGTTCCTGCGTTAGAACACGAAGGTCGGAGACGAAGAACCGAGGTTTACGTGGGGATACGACAACCAGAAACTCTCGTCTACGATGATTCTAGTTTTGGCCCAATAAGCTCTTTAATCATCGTCAGCGTACAAGGCCCATCGGGTTATACAAGAGTTCTACGATATCATTCTTTACCATTTTTGAAAATTATTTATATAAAATTTATTTTATAGAATTACAATTTTTATAAATGTTGAGATTTTATTATCATTTTGTTTTTGACAGAAAACAGACATACTACAAAAATAACATAAAAGAAATAAAGAATTCCTCCAGCTGTTAATCTCATGACAACAAATCTCTAAACCAAGCATTTGAAAACAACAAATGGATCACCTCCCACGACCAACCTAGATATTTCGAAAACAGAAACCAAAACCTACTACTAAAACAAGTAAACGTCACTACCTCTTCTATTAGAGAAAATAGACGCTTCTACCGCATCCACCGCAAACATTTATCTTTTCTTTTTTAACATTGCATTTATCTAATTTGAAAGATCTAAGAACAATGTGCTTTGTACCATGATATAATATGCAGTCTAGACTTTTTTATATTGTTATATGTTTCGGATTCAAGTTTTTTCCGATCATTAAGAAGAGTCAATCGTATTGGGATACAAAGCTTGTTTAAACTAAAAAGGAACCGACATGGTAGAATAAGATGAATATTAAATACAAAACTTGTTTTGGATTCAAATTCACATTATTTTACTTTATTTTATATTTTGTTTTGTTTTGATGACTAATATATTTTGGACTGAAACCCATATGTGTTTAAGTTTAAAACCAAATGTATAATATTAATAGTAATATGGTATGTTAGTATTAAGTTTTGTCCTTAGTATTTTCTGCGTTTTTCTTGACGCTGATTCATCTAGTTCTAAAGCAAGTTTAATCTGCGGTAAGGAGGTTTCCGGAGAGTTCCTTCAATCAGAATATTCTGGTTTATATGGTAGAATAATAACTTTGAAATAAGACTTCGTTTGCTAAGTAGTCTGCTAGGAGTTTTGAATACGGAGAATATGACGTAAGCTAAAAAAATCAAAGCCATGTTTTAAGGAGTTTGGGCATCCAACTCCGACAAGAAGATTGGCCCGTCCCCATGATCGTCTAGCGTGTTGACCAATTATGAACAATTTGTCCCAAATTGTACCCTCGAAAACCCTTCTCATATAGACAAGAAATTGCCCAGGGAAGACCATCAAACTCAGCGTGCAGAGCCGAGAGGCTTCTACGGCAGTCTTGGAAACCGATAACCTCCCGTCCCATGGAGTCCTTATAGCACCACCACATGGTACATCAATTTTGGCATAGCTGGGTGGGTGTCTATAAAGGGGACGCTAAGGTCTTGATGTTCATGAGACTCTTTAACATCCTCTTCTTCATCCTCAACACGGGCTAACCTCCAACTCTTTGTTTCGAGGTAGGCAAGATGAAGGGTGGTCCTTGGAGAAATTTATTTTCCGTTGAAGACTATCATTCATCTCTTTCCAAATAAACCATAAGATCTATAGATAGATAGAACTATGAGGCTCTGAGATACCAATCTCTTTTATTCTCCAAAAAAGGAAGTCCATTCTTCGTATGGTTTCAAGCATACCCATCAAGGATGACATTTCTACTAGGTCTCACGCTTAAGATGAGTGGTACATCTTCTGAATGGAAATACTCTCGGAATAGAGGAATATTCCATTCTTTTGTCTCTTGATTAATGAAGAAATGGACCGTCAACTGAGGATGACATATGTCTACAAGAGACGAGGGTCGAGCGGGTCTAGCAGGAATATCAGGAATCAAATGATCACTCCACACCATCGTGTTAAGAACTGAACCTATGGTTTTCCGCAAACCCAACTTCAAGAATGGTATAGTCTCTAGTATGCTTTGCCAGCTATACGATGGGGAATACACATTTCGATCTTCCAACGGGTCTGATCGACTAAAGTATAAGGACATCAGCAAGTAGCGAGGATGGAAATTGAATCAATTTCCCGAGTTGTTTTGCTAGAAGGGCGACATATAGATCGTGCCCAGTCCGCCTAAATCTTGGGTTAAATATAATTTTCCGAAGCAATCCAATTAATTTCCATCAATGTTTTGAATGGAGCTCCACCAATATCTCGACAAAGAACTCCGAAGTTTATCATTCAAGCCTTTGGGAGAAGGAAACAAGACATAACATAAGTTGGAACATCTTGAGCTACCAATTTCATCTGAACTTTTTTGCCCCTCGTCGAAATCAAGCAAGTTGGCCAAGTAGTGACATGATTATTTAATCGATCATGTACAAAGGGAAAAAAATTGTTCTGGGAGTCCCAAGGATATCCCTATACCTTATTCCATATATGATTAAGGTAGTTCTGATCTCCCGTTTTCTTCAAAACTCCACCTTTTTCAAACAAAATAGAGGATTTATCAGGGTTTAGACATTGTCTTGATGCTTTATCATAAATATATATAGTTTAAAATGTTGGGAATTCCTAGGCCGTTTCTAATCATATTAGACAACCCTAGGTATATATTCCTTGCCTAGGATCTAGGTTTCATACTTAGAGTCGATCCACGTCGCCAGATATCGAGTATACCTGATTCGGGTTTTGCTGCGGAAGATTGTCAGGGACTAGAGATCGGTAGCGCCTCAAATGCTGTGCCTCTACTGGTATCCACACGCACGCGCACTGGAACACCCGGGATGCTAGTACCGGAAGAGATCTTTATCTCTCGGGTTATCTGCGTTTCTTTCTCTGATTATTGTGACAATCGTATTGTCAAAACTTATTTTCTCTGTGTCAATTGTGTGTTGTATCACTCGTTTCATACGAATGATATATATAGGCACGAGTGACACTCGACGTGTGTTGATCGATACAACGTTTGTGTCGATCGACACAAGTTAGTGCTTACCTAACTTCTGTCGCTAGGGCTGGGCAAAAAACCCGAAACCGAAATACCGAACCGAACCCGAACCGAAAAAGAGGAACCGAACCCGAACCCAAACCGACAAAATACCCGAATGGGTCCTAAACCTCTATACCCGAAGAACCGAAACCGAACCCGACCCGAACCGAGAACCGAATGGATACTCAAAATATCCGAACTACAATTATATATCCAAAATATTAATTATATTTGGACTTAACATAACATAATTATTTAAAACTATAACTACAAACTCATATATATTAGTTAGTTTTACATCAAAATAGCTAAATACCCAAAATAAATGAAATATACGAAATTTTTTTGCTATATTTGTCTTATTTTAACATTTTTTGTTCAATTTAATCAATTTTTATTTTTGTTTTATGATTTTATGGGTACCCGAACCCGAACCAAACCCGAATGAAACCGAACCGAACCCGAACCGAAATTATAAAATACCCGAATGGGTTTTACATGCCTAAACCCGAAAAACCGAAAATCCGAAAGACCCGAACCAAACCCGAACGGGTACCCAAACGCCCAGGCCTATCTGTCGCTGTCAAATTTTGTATCGACCGATACCAAAGCTTGAATCGATCGACACTCGACCTGTGTCGATAGATACAACATTTGTGTCGATCGACACTGCTATCAGAAACGCGTATAACAATTATACATTTGATCATTCCGATAATGATCAAACCCTGTATTAACTTCCAGTTTGCTTAGGTGTGTGACCCTGTAGGATCATCTAATACTAGTAATGAGTTCTAAACTCATAGATCATAAGCGGCTTCTAGAAAAACATTATGATCATCTAGTATCACATGATTGTCTTATCTCGACAATACGACTCTCTTTAGAGTAAGTACAAGAATGATTTCAGGACATTCCCAACAATCTCCCACTTGTACTGGAATCATCTATTCCCATAATCCCTTTGTCTCTATATCTCGATATAGCATAAGGCAAGAACCGTGTCATCCTTATTAAGCCAAGATCATGTTCATCGAACTCTGATTTATACTGACAAGACAAACGACTGACAATCACCTCGTTTGAGTGTGGCCACACATTTCTCAGTATCAAATCTTCGATGGGCCCTGAGATATTTATCTCTTGTTATATAGGAGGGACAAATCCCATCTTGTTCCATCCCTGTTTCTTCACACACTTCATGATACGCCCAATCAATGTCTTTATAATCACCTGTTACGGCTGACGTTTGACAAAGTCAAAGCGGACCAATTCACATGTAAGAAAACATGATGAACTCAGGTCTAAGGACTATACTCTATAGTCGTAATGAAAACTCTCATGACACTTATATAACTATCCTGTAGAGTTTTCATTAGCGGGTCATGTCCGATCCTGTGTTCTCCAACACATATCTATGTGATTGACTTTAATACTCTTATTAATGACTCCATGAAACTTAGTCATCAGTCACCTCACATACTAGTCTCACGCGGTTGTTAATGTCCCACTTTAACAACCTTGACCAGGGACAAATATAATTTATGTCATTTATCATTTATAGGGTTTCATGATCAAGTCACATACTTGATGACCTATAAAATGTCATAAATTACTTTGGGACTATTATTTAATAAAATACTGATGTTAGTTTTCAATAACATAATCAAATTATGTTTACATGAACATCATGTCATAACTAAAATCAATATCAATGACTCCCACTAAAATTAAGATCACATCTTAAGACATCTAATGTGTTTAGCAGCAGTCTGACCTTCATTCACTCTCGCTCAGTGTGTGTCGATAGACACTGCGCCTGGCTAAGAGTAATGCCAAGTGTCATTGGCATGAAGTCTTTCTTGGAATCATGCATACTGGACCTGTGCAAGACCTTATCACCATAAGTATCTTGACACAATCCAATTAGTTCGTCTAATCTATCTCTATAGATTCTTATTCCAAGAATGTATAAGGTTTCTCCCATATTTTTCATCGAAAAACAACTTTCGAGTCAAGTCTTAACAGACTGAAACAATGGAACTTCATTTCCGAGAAGCAGTATGTTATCAACATACATTACTAGAAATGCAACTGCGCTCCCACTAGTCATAACGGTTCCTCTTCGTTCTTGATGAAGTCAAACCTTTTGACTGCTTTATCAAAACGAAGATTCCAACTCCGAGATGCTTGCTTCAATCCATAAATGGATCAATGAAGCTTGCATATCCTCCTAGCAGCATTAGGATCAATGAAAACATTCCGGTTGTGTCATATACACATCCTTTTCCAGAATTCTATCTAGGAAAATCTTTTTCACATCCATCTGCCAGATCTCATAACCATTATGAGCGGCGGTTGCTAGGAGAATCCGAATGGGCTCAAGCATAGTGTCTAGGAATAGGTTTCTTCATAGTCAATACCATGAATTTACTTGAAACCTTTTGCCACCAACCTAGCTTTGTATATCTGAATATAGCCATTTTCGGAGTCATGGCCCATCATTGCTTCTTCAAAATTCGCAGGCCCGTCATTTTCAATGATCAACAAATCATGGCAATTGGTTACGAGAAATCCACATTTCTCGGGTTCGTGACGGATCCTCTCGGATTTGCGAGCTTCAGTTTTGCGTAAAAGTCGCGCATATATTTCATATGAAGACTTTTACCACGACATAATTAACCAAGATTTAAACCACAGTTAATTAAGTCATAAACCAAAATCAATATTTTGATTCACGATCAGTGTCGATCGATACACCTTTGTGTCGATCGACACTTCTTCAGAAACTCGCCATTTGAATGTATTGAACATACATTTTCAGATCCTTGCAAACCTCAGGCATCACAGTTGCAGGTTCTACAACTCTTTGTAGATCCAACTGCTGCTCTTTCCTCATCAGGATGAGCAGTCTCCTGTGATTCTCGAATTTCTTCGAATTGTACTTTTACTCCCACTGTTCTTCGTGGAAAGAAAGTCTTTCTCAAGAAAACATAGTTCCGAGCAACAAACAATTTGTTCTCAGACTGGTTGCAAAAGTAACATGCCTTGGTTTCGTTAGGACAACCAATGAAGTAGCACTTATCTGATTTGTGTGTGAGCTTATCATAGATTAAACGCTTTATATAAGCCTCACAACCCCAAATCTTTATGAAAGACAAATTAGGAACATTTCCAGTCCACATCTCATGTGGTGTCTTTGTAATTTATTTTGATGGAACCCTATTTAGTGTAAACGCAGACGTTTCTAGAGCGTATTGGAAGATCTTAGTGACTCATCATTGATCGAACCATATCTAATAAAGTCTGATTCAGGAGGAGTGAGTTGTGAAACAATTCCACAGCCTCTCGGATGATCACTGAATTCTTAGCTTAAGTATCCACTTCTACGATCTTATCGTAGATCTTTTATACTTTTGCCAAGTTGATTTTGTACTTCATTCCGGAACTCTTTGAACTTTTCAAAGATTCTGATTCATGTCTCATAGACATAATCACACCTTCTGAAGTTATCACTAAAGGTAATGAAGTACTGAAAATTTCTTCTAGCACTTGTGCTCATCGGGTCTTACACATCTGAATGTATAAAGCCCAATAAGTCTCTGGCCCTTTTATTTCGTTCGTCCGCGACCTGTGTCGATCGTTGCATACATGCATTGATCGATACTACCTTTTGTTGAAATGGGCCTCAGTCATTTTGCTTAATAAACAAGATTCTCGATTCATCACATGATTCATAATCAAGTGAGCCCAGAAGTCAATCACTATGGAGCTTCTGAATCCATTTCTTATTTATGTGTAGCCCAAATGACAATGCCAGAGAAAAATCTGATTCGCGTCATTTGACTTGAATCTCTTTGTACTAATGTTATATATAGGCACGTTTTGTTTTAGAACATAAAGTCCATTCTCTAATGGACCGCTGCCATAAATCATATCATTGTAATTAAATGAATAACAATTATTCTTAATTTGAAAACTGATATCCTTCCAAATCAAACAAGGAATAATATTTCTGCTTATAGCAGATACATAGTAGCAGTTCTTAAAACCAAGCCAGAAGACAAAACAAATGAAATGTTCCTACGGCTAATGCAGCAACTCTTGCTCCATTTCCCATGCGCAGGTCCACTTGTCATATCTCCATAATCCTACTTTTGCTTGGTCCTGCATATTTTCACAAAATATGAGTACCACAGCTGGTATCTAATACCCAATAAGTAGAATCATAAGAAGTAACATTTACTTCTATAACATAGTACCTGAAGAAGAAGTCTCGTACGTCTTCTTCAGCTTCTCATAATCTTCCAGGAATTTATTGCATTTTCTCTTCAAATGCCCATAACCATTACAATAATGGCACTGAACATTTTCAGAAGGACCAGGTTTAACCTTAGGAGCATGGCCAGATTTGCTTGGATTCACAATCGAGCTCATCTTGCCATCACCTTTGTTCTTACCAAGTTTCTTAAACTTATTACCCTTTTGTACCATAAAGACATTTGGGGTGTCCTTCTTGATGTTAGATTCAGCAGTCTTAAGCATCCCATGCAACTCAGTCAAAGTCTTTGTCAAGTTATTCATATTGTAACTCATTACAAAATGATCATAGCTTGACGGCAGTGACTGCAGAATGATGTCAGTAGCCAACTCTTGGCTAATAGGACAATCCAGTTTCCCCATGTTATCAATATAACCCATCATCTTAATGACATGAGGACCAACTGGTTCGTCCTTTGGCAGCTTGCACTCAATTAGAGACTTAACCGTCCGGTATCTCTGAGTTCGTGCCTGCTCCTGAAACATACTTTTCATGTTAGTGATTATCTCTATTGGCGACTCCACGTTCTCGAATTGCATATGCAAATCCGAGTTCATGGTAGCCAACATGAGACAACTCACATCAACCGCATCATTAGAATGCTTATCCCAAGCATCCTTATCTGACTGCCAGGCATTTACTCGGTACTTCTTAGGAAGAACTCTTTCAAGGACATAGTCCTTTTTCTCATGTTTGAGAACAATACTCAATTTCCGATACCATTCAAGAAAGTTGGATTCATTTAACTTGTCCTTCTCAAGGACGGATCGCAGGGAGAAACTGTTATGATGGTTTGAGCTATACATAGCTGAAAACAAGGGAGGTTTAGTCATGATGTTCAAGAAATGAGAAATCTTAACTATTAAGAAAACTCGCATTATATTCAAACAATGTTTCCTCAAATGAATATAATGATCCAAGACCCATACTTCACTAAACTTGAGCGAGCCACTGGCTATCACCCAAATTTTAGCTATCTAGGTAAGCAACAACCTTGCTAGTTATATCCAATATAACTCTTGGTTGTGGATTGACATCTCATGTCCAATCCACCTGATGTCTCTAGGCCCAAAACGATTTTGATAGCCCATTCAAGTAAACCAATCTCTTAAGCCATGTAATCGTTGATACCTTGCACTGCAAGCCCATTAACGCAATTACCTTCTGCCTTACTCATGTAATAGTGGACATCTTGCACTGCAAGTCTATCACACATTTAAACGAGTCTTGACAGTTGATAAGATCGGGAAGACATCAACACTTGATATTTTGTTTGAGGAACAGAACTGACGCACATCATATATGCATCCTTAAGGGTTTAGAACTTATAAAACAACTAATATAATTAGACTTTTATAATTCAAAGAAGTGGATTTAATTCTGGTTTGGTTCTGTAATTGCAGGTTCAATAACCGAACAATTTAATTTTGTGTCGATCGACGCTACATTAACATCGATCGATACAGCATGCCAGAACCAATGCGATAACCGTTCGATCAAATCGAACCGGCTTTGATAACCGGTCAGCATCGATCGATGCTACATTGGCATCGATCGTTACCAACCACATCAAACCAATCGCATTATATCGGTCTAACCAGCTTAACCAGTCGCGGTGACCAATTCAATCGAATTGAACTAGTCGCATTTCCTCAGTGTTGATCGATACAACATTTGTGTCGATCGACACAATGCAACTTTCACCATTGTGTCGATCGATGCAACACTTGCAACGGTCGACTTTTGCCTAGTGTCGATCGATACAACATTTGTGTCGATCGACACAAGGCGATTTTCAAGGCGACAAACTCATGGTACGAATGACTAGAAACCTTAGGCTCTGATACCACTGTTGGGAATTCCTAGGCCGTTTCTAATCATATTAGACAACCCTATGTATATATTCCTTGCCTAGGATCTAGGTTTCATACTTAGAGTCGATCCACGTCGCCAGATGTCGAGTATACCTGATTCAGGTTTTGCAGCGGAAGATTGTCAGGGACTCGAGATCGGTAGCGCCTCAAATGCTGTGCCTCTACTGGTATCCACACGCACGCGCACTGGAACACCCGGGATGCTAGTACCGGAAGAGATCTTTATCTCTCGGGTTATTTGCGTTTCTTTCTCTGATTATTGTGACAATCGTATTGTCAAAACTTATTTTCTCTGTGTCAATTGTGTGTTGTATCACTCGTTTCATACGAATGATATATATAGGCACGAGTGACACTCGACGTGTGTCGATCGATACAATGTTTGTGTCGATCGACACAAGTTAGTGCTTACCTAACTTCTGTCGCTGCTATCAGAATCGCGTATAACAATTATACATTTGATCATTCCGATAATGATCAAACCCTGTATTAACTTCCAGTTTGCTTAGGTGTGTGACCCTGTAGGATCATCTAATACTAGTAATGAGTTCTAAACTCATAGATCATAAGCGGCTTCTAGCAAAACATTATGATCATCTAGTATCACATGATTGTCTTATCTCGACAATACGACTCTCTTTAGAGTAAGTACAAGAATGATTTCAGGACATTCCCAACATAAAATGTATGTGCACTGCGCAGTCTCAACTTTGCAAAAGAATAAACTATCGTCTTCAAACAAGAGATGTGAGACTCTTAGACGTGCCTTTGCAATTGATATACCATGGATTTTAGGGTTTTTAACCATGGTATATGTGTTATTTATCGAGTCTTTTACTATGTTTTGGAGTCTTTTAGTTATGTTTACAGGTCTAAAGACGTTTGGAGCGGAATTGGACATTATAGAGCATTCTGGAGCATTTTGGGGATTTAACCCGAGAGATGGACTTCACTGTCGAATTCACAGACCTGGATCGATCGATACACTTGTGGCAACGATCGATGCAAGGTCGACGCAGACATTCTCGCGAGCGTTTAATGAGAAGAATTGGATATTGCAACTTTGCCCAGAAGTTTCCATAATTACAAAGAAGCCCCAGCCGACTTTAGACCATTATATAAGAGTTTTTAAGCCATTGTTTAGGCTACGCTTTTCTTAAGTTTTATATTATTTCAGAGAGCCTTAGGGGCTGATCTTGTTCTCGAAAGAGACTTGATTTCGAACCCCTGTTGATTATTCTGTTTAATGATATTTGGTTTTCTACTTATGATATTTTCTGTCTCAATGAACATGTCTGAGTAGTTTACATGTTAGGTTGAAGGATTCTCATTAGGGATTTCATGGAACTATAGTTTAAATCAATCTGTAGGGATTCATATCTGCTAGTTCTTTGTTTAGGTTGTTTTTAATGCTTAATCTGAAGTAGCTAATCAGAATTATGATGTTAGGCTGATTAATGCAGCGAAAATTGGTTAATTTAGCTAGAAAGAACCTAGATGAGCAATTAAACTTCTCGCAAACGAAAGTTTGGTTTAGGTTAATTGTGAACATATCAAACTTGGAATTTAATGCTGGTTAAATCTGTTAGTTCTCGCAAACGAAAGTTTGGTTTGCTACACTTAGACTTAGAGAATTCTCGCAAAGAAATTTGGTTAATTCTATATCCGTGTTTTGAGTTCTAGAACAGTTTCTGATTAGATCCAGACTGATTGATTGCTTGTGTTCTTGGTTTCCTGAGAACTCCTGAAACCTAACGCTTCGCCTCCTTGCTCACAAACCACTCCTGCTACTGATTTACTTTTCTGCTCTGCTTTTAGTTTAATCACCTTTGCTTTCTCCTAATTTAATCTTTTCTGTTCTTATCTATCGTTGACCGGAGTCCCTGTGGATTCGATACCCTAAGTACTACAACTACATTATTGTGCACTTGCAGTTAATATAGGGATAAAACTAGACCTATCAGCAATACAAAGACATGTGATACACTGTTCTTCTTCTACTCCCTTTATAAATTTATTCATTTAGCAATTCCGTATTTGAATTACTTTTAGTATGCAATTCATAGGGATTTAGTATTCATATCCCCATCCTTATCTCGGAGATTCCTACTTTTTGTTTTCAAAAGAGGTCTTCTTCTCTGAAGATTGCAATCAATTGTCTCCTTAGCTCTTTCATGTTTTCTAACGAGGTATGTTCGTCATCTTGTGCAATGTCAATCTGAGATTTTAACACTTCGATTAACTTTGCATTATTCATGAATTAGTGATTATTAGTATAATTCTTGTATTATTAGTTGTGTTGTAGTTGAATAATGGTTGATATTTTTATATTAAATGAGAAGTGATTTAAGTTTTTATTGTCTATCATATTGGTTGATTACTTGCTTATCCTTAATGAAATCATTAAGATTTTAATATGTTAACCTTATTTTATATGAAACTTTCCTTTATTTATTATATTAATCTAAATAGTTTTATATTATTTTCTAGAGATATATATAATTCTGAAAATAAAATAAAAAATAAAAAATAAAAAGAGAAAAATATTTTTTACTATAAGATATTTGTTATTTGATTTGTATATATTAATAGATATATTTGTTATAGATAATAATATTTTATATAATGAACTGTATTATTTTCGTTAATATTAATTTTTTGTCCAAGAGTTTTCATTAATAAGAAATATTTACATAAGAAGTAAAGGGAACCTGAACAGCTAAAGAAAATAAAGAAGAAGAAAAGAAAGAAAACACTGGAAAAGCAGCCTAAACTAAATAGAAAAGTCACAAAGGCAATCGGATTAAGGAGGAACGAGCCACCTGTTTGATACATGCGACCCAGCTTAGACCAAGGAGAATCATTTCCTCAAGTTTTGTCCTTATAATATAGAGGATATGATTGAACACTTAGTTGGAGTAAGAGTGAGACCTCTATCGTACATGTTATTCTGCTTGGACCAAATGAAATATATCGCAGGTTGCTATTTATGTAACGATGCCAACATTGAAGGTGTATACAATTGCATCTGCTGCAGTCCTTGATCTTAAACATGACGCTGAGGGCCGCATAGCTGCAAAAATTTGAAATTCGGACACCAGTCGTCGCGGTTTGTGGTTGTTCGGATGAAAACTCGGACAGTTTGAAAACCTCAATTTTCTGTTCATTTTAACTTCAAAATCAAGGTTATTAAATAGATCTAACAATTTGGTTACTAATACGAATAAAAACGAAAGAAAACAGTGAAAAAATGGTGGGAGGAGAATCAGTCGCCGCCATGGTTAGGTTTAGGTCGGGCAGACATGAGAAAGAAGATGATTATAAATTTTCATTTTGTCCATTATTAATGTTTCAAATTAAAATCAGCCAAAAAACACTTTTTATGGGACTCGAACCTGAGACAACAACCTCTTACCTTCAGTTCACAAACCCACCACTACGAGAAGTCTTACATTCTTATCTTAATAATTTAATATATATATGTTCAAAAGTTATGCCTCTCGTAAATCCCATTTAATTATCGATATTACGTTAATTCGTTAGGTTCAAATCAGCCATGTGTACAACGCTTAGTGAGTTTCTGAACAAGAACTACAACCATTGGAAAAGGTGAATCCAATGAGTTGAGGTGTCATATAGTCCAATTTGGTTGTTATAAGACCCTAAAATTCTTTAGAATAGATACACTATAAAACAAATGATTCCCGCTCTCGGGTAAAGCTCCACAAAGAAGGCAATTTGTCCTAACATCATAGTTTCAGGAGCTCAAGAAATCCAATGTGGGATTTTTTTTAGGACAACCATGTTGTTGTAACATGCTTCAGAATAATTGTGTTGTTAGCATGCCTTATAGAATAATTGTGCTGTTAATATTAAATTTAAAAAGATATATAATATGCATTGTTTTCTAAAATATTTCTAAAAGTTGCTTCTCTCTAGAGAAATTTCTCTCTTTAGTTAATAATTTGCTTCTCTGATTCCTATCTTTCAAAAGGTTATGCATGATTTCTTCAAGCGATTTCTTTATTTTATAATCCTTTCCTTTTGTTTGTTTATACTTTTTGAGTTTTTCGATCCTTTCTTCTCCTTTGAAAGATTGTATCTTAATGTTTCATCTTAGGCTCTTTAACTAAGCATGGATATTTGTTTTCTTTCCTTCTTCAAAGGTTTTGAATCTTATTCCAGCATGCATCTATAAGTGATTCTATTGTTAGTTGTGGCTTCATTCTAAGTGCATGTTTGGAGTAATATCTTCATCGCCTTGCCGTTCTAGGTTTCACGGTGGATCTGTTTTGTCCAAGATGGAGCTTCCTCCTTGCGATTTAGGGTTAAGATGATTTAGGGCTTCACTCTCACGACGACGATTGAATCTTTTTAGCTCTGTTTCGACGGTATCTGATGAAGGGATGTTCTCCCGTGATGTTCGGTCGGAAAATCCGGCGATGGCGCTTGCATTTATATGTGGATTGCTTGGTGTCAACGCGTCAAGCTCTCCTTCTCTTGCGTGTTGCTTACGAGCATGCCTTCTAACATTTGGCCTTTGTTTAGACTTTCGACCAGTAAAGCTTCAGTTGTGTCAAAGTATAAATGAGTAAAAGAGGATTTTATGTGTACATCATCATGTAGTCTTTGGGGCTTTAATAAAATTTTGATTGCCGGCAAAAAGAGTTGTAATATGTAAGTAATTATATAATAGACAATAACCCAGCAAAATTATATAATACAAACAAATTTATGTGCATTTCTGTGTATGCAAATATTAAGACTTTCTCCAGGATAACTATTACCTTTTAACTTTCTTGTCTAAAAGAGTTTAAGCTTGTTATTAATAAAATCATTATTTTAACTCAGTCATTATTAATAAAATTATTTTGTGAATATCTTGAATGTTTTTGTAATACAAATCTTATTGATCCAAAATAAATATAATATCAATAATTTAATATGGTTCGGTTTGACTCGGCTAATACGGTTCAAATATTAGAGCAATATCTAATTGTTATTGTAAAATGATCTATCATAGCACGGAATTTGTAATCATTTTTTACAAAAATAGAGGTGTTATAGTAAAATAAATAACATTATCTAAGTATTGTTATTGTATCTGGACATATCGTAACATACAAAAAATGATATCATAAAAGGGATACATATGATGACCGCCGATGACATAGTATTTACGAATTCGCTATGAAACATCTATTATAACATTATTTTCGTACTAAAAGTGTACATATTTCTTGTAGCCAAAATGTATAAAAATAATCAAGATCCACAAATAGACGAAGTCATCTTAAAAAAAATGTTCTCTTAACCCATTCCTTTTGTTTTATTCTCAAATGTATTTAGAGATTTTATTTTAACTTTCGGTTTAAAAACACCAAGTTATTTGTTATTATATTAATATTATGGTGTACGAACAATTTTTATTAATAAACTATTTCGAATATAAAATTGGACAAAGCACTCAGATTTGTCGGGAGGGAATGCATTTACCTACAGATACAAAGTCTTTTATCACTGGTCACTATATATAATATTAATATATCAACCAAATTGGTTTCAACTAAGAATATAATTACTTTTCAGATCATTGAAAACATCGGAGAGCTTTGACAAACAAGACAAAAGAGAAAATGTCCATTAAAGCTCATGAACATCAAACCCTTGAAGGTATTTACTCAATCTTATTTTTGTAAAGTAGTGATAAATTTTTAATCTTTGTTTACTCATGTTTCTCTCTTTTCAAGATCTTGAAATCCAAATTCATAATTAAAAATTTGGACTCTGTTCTATTTCTCAAGAGGTTTTGTGATTCCTTAGATACAATCGATCAGGTTTGTTTTTAGTCAATCATATCATATAAAATGATGTATACAGACTTTTGTTTAGGTCAAAGTTTTTTTTAGTTGTTCTTGAATCAAAAATCCACTAATGATGTTTATGAAGATAAACTCTTGAAGATCATTGGCACAAGTTCATTCAACTTCGTAAATGAATTTGAAGATCATCAATCTAAACAGAGAACCAATAGGTTTCCCCAAAAGCTCATTTGGATCTAGACAACAAAGTTTTGTGGCTTTTATTTAATAATTATTAAATGGCAAATAAAAAGTCAATGAGAATCCAGTGAAAAAAAATATTACTGCTAGTGTGTAAAGAATTTAGTCGCTTTATGTGTAGTGCTTTAGTGGTTATTAAGATTCAATAGAACACATTAAATTTTTAAAACAAAGATAAATAATATCATGTATCATGTTGATATACTTAATAGTATGCTCTCTAATACCTATAACTTTATATACGAAACAAAATAAATTCACAGGAAATTATAGACAAAAATGTATAAATATACATGACATACATTTTGAAATATAAAATGGTAAAAACCGTAGATTTATAATTGATTAAATACGATAATTAGGTGATACTCTTCGCCTTGTGTAGATAAAATTTATGTTCACTATATAGTTTTAACAAGAATTTTAAACCAATTTTATTATTACTGAATGTAAAAACTGTAAAAATAAAACAATTTATTACAAATTTCTGCTATTAAAAATCTACGTTTTAAATTTAAAACATTAATACGGGCCCATATTGACTAAAAAGAAAATAAGAGGCCCAAATAAAAGCCTTATAGTTCAAAGCGAGCCCTGGCATTTAGACGCTTTCCAGATCTAGAAACAATGCAGTCTTCTCCTGGGATTAATGTCACAAATGCCCCTCCAGTTGTACCAGATGTGCCGCGCATAGGAGGATTCGAACCCTGGGCGCGACGCGCGTTCAGGAACGCGCACAACCACTGAACTACCGTGTATTACTGAAACCTATACTGATTCACTGCTATTTAACCTTGACAAACCATCATTAGAGATTCATTAAGGGTAAAATTGTAATTTTAACGGAGAGTGGCATTTATGATTTTTTTCTAAGAGTTAGTGGCATTTGTGCCTTGTACTCGTTCTCCTGTCGTGTTAGACTTCTCCTCCGCCTTTCGACACCCACGCGCCGCCGCGTTAGCCACCACCTCGGGCGTGGCGATTACACATTCTCCGACGATAAAATTTCACTCTACCAACGTATCTCCATCCTTCTCTTTGCCTTCCTCGACATTACTGCTAACTTCTTCTTCCCGTAGATGTTTCTCATGCCGATTTGGCGACGGTTCGAGCGAGGAAGATTATTATAGAGAGAATGAGAATGAAACCGATGAAGATGATTATTTGGTTGATTACTTGACAGATGGGAAGAGGCAGGATTTGGTAGGCGACGATGGGGTTGTCATCGAGGTGAAGAAACTCGACAAGAGCTCGCGGCGAATCCGTTCGAAGATTGGAATGGAAGCGAGCCTCGATTCCGTCTGGAGTGTATTGACTGATTATGAGAAGCTATCGGATTTCATCCCAGGTCTTGTCGTCAGCGAATTGGTCGAGAAAGAAGGAAACCGTGTTCGTCTTTTCCAGGTTTCTTGCTCTCAAACCAATTCTTCGTTTTCAATAGATTTAGATAACTTTGTGTGTTGATCTTATCCAACTTCTTGTATCTGGAGATTGAGATTACTCTGCTGAAGAAAATGGTGATACATTGCTTGGTACTTAAGCCAACAAGTTAATACATTGCTCTGCTGAACTTTGGTTGGATTCAAATTTAGAAACTTTGGTACTAAAGTTGAATCTTCTATAGTGTTGTGCTTACCATATTGGTAGTCTATTCGAGTTTTGTTTTTGTATGAGAATTCAGGTTTGTGTTTCTTTCAACAGATGGGCCAGCAGAAATTAGCATTGGGTCTTAAGTTCAATGCCAAAGCTGTTCTAGATTGTTTCGAGAAAGAGCTTGAAATTCTGCCGAATGGGAGGAGACGTGAAATAGACTTTAAGATGGTGGAAGGAGACTTCCAATTGTTTGAAGGCAAATGGAGCATTGAACAAGTAATAATCTCATATTGAAACACATTCGTTAGAGTCAGAGCTGGTTTTTTTATTCGTAATTATGTTTTTTCTTATTACACAGCTTGACAAAGGGATTCATGGGGAGTCTTTGGATTTACAGTTTAAAGATTTTCCAACGACGCTTGCATACACTGTGGATGTAAAACCAAAGATGTGGTTACCGGTAAGGCTAGTTGAAGGAAGATTGTGCAAAGAAATAAAAACAAATCTTTTGAGTGTAAGAGATGCAGCTCAGAAAGTCATTGAAGGTGTTATTCATGATCTTTGAGTTTTTCTTTCTCTTAAAGCCCAAGTGGAAGTAGTGTTCTACTTCTCTGCAGGTTAGATAGATACAATAAGCCTATTTAGGGTTTTTTCGGATGAATTTTAAAAGCTTATAATTGGCTTAGGAAACCGGAAGTTGAATGCAATGTAAGAAAGTTGAGTATACACTTGTAGTGAAGTATCGGGTAAATCGTTAATTAAAGGAAGTCTAAGTTCAATACTTAATACGCAAGAAACGAAAACTTAGGGAGAATTTAGGGTAAGTTCACAATAAACTTATTATTAATCGGTACCATGGAAATGATTTCAAAGGAAGCTTAGCTTAGATTTAAGTTGTCTCAGAAGGAATCAACTTTAACTAGTGAGTGATTTGCAGAAGAAGCGTATTGCTATGTTTTTTTTTTTGTTACTTCGAAAACAGGGTGCTCTGTTTTTTCATGGCCGAGAACATAATGCTACCGGATTAAACGAGCCAGGTTGTGGAGATATTTTACTTTCTATCTGGTTCAGGTCAACGGGCTTTATAAGATCCGACTAATCTTGGAGCCAAAGAAAGCTATGTGAATACCCATGTTTTTCATTGTGATTTAGTTTCTAGAAAGATTCGAACCCAGGAAGAGTGATGCTAACATATTCCCACGTGTGTGGGCCATAATGCTCTGTTTAAACCACAATTTGAACCAGATTCATATTCTTAAGGAGGAAAAAGATGTATTCTACAAAAGTTGTATGAGATATCGTTCATTGATAGATAGTAATACATATTATCTTCCCTAAATGTACAAATACAATCATCACTGCTTGAGTCTACCCCAGATTATAAACTCTCTGGAAGCAAGACTATAATACAGCTACAAAACAAGAAGCTTATCGCAGATAATGATGATGCAACAGAGAAACGAAATAAAAACCCAGTGAAAGTAAATACAAAATATTCAAAAAGAAAGAAAGACAAGAGGAAAACCTCAAACCCAATCGTTATTATTGACATCAGAACTGGATGTTGCTTTTGAAGCTCTGACCAAACCGCCAATTCGAAGGAACAACGTTGAGAGCTGCTTTGATTCTTCCATTGCTGAGCTGTACTTTGAAAGACAGAGATTGACCATTAAGGTAGGTGTTGCTTTGCCAATTAGCTCCCCAGTTTCTTGACATTGTCTCCCATTTGTTGCTCCTAGAGCCTTTGATCCAAACTTTAGAGATCTCACCAGCTCCTCCTACGTTTGAGATGAGAACCAGCTCAAAATAGTTTCTACCATTCATCGTGAATCTCATCCCTCCGCTTCTTCTGCATCCAACCCTATAACAAGAACAACCCTTTAAGCAAACTATTTTCCGACATTCTTGATCGAAAAGAGTATATTTTTATTACCTTTTGTAGAGGATAGGGACGATTCCAGCTTTGTACTTAGCGATGGTGAGAAAGGCAGGCTGAGCCATGTCGAAGTGAGGTCTTGGTGGGTTGCACCATCCTCCATTGTCGCTTGCTTGAGCAAAGTTTGGTGGACAAAAGTTTGTGGCTGTGATTGTGATTGATCTGCCTTTAAGACACCATTGTGGCACTTTGGTCGCGTCGCAGACAATCTGGTAACATCCACCACATGACTTGCCGTCATTAAAAAGGGCTGTGCTCAATGCTGCAGTGTTTGTCTTGTAACCGTCCGTGTATAGGTTTCCATAACCACAAGCTCCACCTGAAGAATGAAAATAAAAAAAAATCAGTTTCTTGAGGAAGAAGAAAGCTTTCTTTTTAGAGATTTGCTTAGGGCAGAACCTTAATCGGACCGGAATCTTCAAACGAAAACCGAATCAATATTGATTTATTGTCTGATTTGCTTTTCCAAATACTATGAAAGTCTTTGATGCATAATCTCTCACAAGCTCGGAATTAGCCTTTAGATATTTTGACTTAAAGAATACTCTTCGGTATTAACAGGGGTTGGATTTTTATCATAAGTTTTCATGAGTTTTGACACATATCATAAGTCGAATAAATATTAAAAATTTATTTGTGACTAAATATATAAATATAGAATTGAATTAAACCAAACCAAACCGAATTACTTTAATATTTTATGTTTCTCCAAATCGAAAACCATAAAATTTGACGAGTTAAACCGAACCGAACAAAAAATACAAATGTCAACTAGGGAACTCACCCATTGTACCAGAAGCATCACTTCCACCATAGAAGGTCGCATGAGCTCGTAGCCAACCTGCAGAAACCGAACTGATCTTCACGAAGAACATTGTGTAGAAGATTACTGCAACCAATAGAGAGACGATCTTCGTCATTTTTCTTAGAACTTTCTTAACGTTGACTCGTTTGATGAAAGAAATTGATGATTGTAGTGTTTGATGCATAAGCTTCAGCACCTATTTATAGTAAAAAATCATATAACTTGTTTCAATAAATATATATTTATAAATTAATAATATATGACTTGGAATTAGCGGAAAACGTTGAAAATAATAATATGATTTCGTGATGATTGACACAATGATTATAAGAGTGCGTAAAATACGGAGTTTTCAGGCATATGATAATGAAGTTAATCTTATAAGGCATGTGACTTTAGGTAGTTGCTCTTTGTTTCTTTCATGTATTATAAATTTATAATTAAGCTTTGCTCTATTTTCTTAAGTTTTAAACTGATTTATCTTGCCCACCAATTTTTCTTGAATTATTAGAAAATTAAAATATATATCAGATTTTATTATATGTTATCAGAATTTTTAACATAACGGAGTCTCGTGAAGACTTAGCTAGAATTATTACAAGTAAATACATATTTATAAAGTCGTCTCTTGACGTCTTGACGATCTGCGATGAACGTCGAATTCGATTATTAATGGGGTTTTGTTGAAAATTCAACGTACGACATCAACTGATAAGCGCTCCTCCATTTACGCAAATTCCGTGGTACGTCGCAAGTTGCCAACTTACGCTGATATATATAGATTATATATTTAACAAGGTTTCTGTACTTTCAAGCAAAATGTCTTAACAGTTTGTAAGTTATACGACTGTCTTTTGAAGTATATTTAAACGAAACAAAAACAATAAAGGATATTTTTCTTGCAATTCGAGAAGTAAAATCAATCCGGAAATAAAACTATAGCATGGTATAGTGACGACTTTATTGTCCATTTAAAGGGGCTAGTTACAAGTAAAGACTCCTTTATTACAAGTAAATATTATTACAACTCTCTTTATTGTCCATTTACTTTTTTTTTATAACTCTGGATAATCTGGTTCAACAGATATCATACTATAAACTCTGAGCTAGTTCACGAGAACATTTACTTTCTCTTTAATTCTCAGATTAGCAGACTACGTAAGATCCGAATATTCTGGAGTTAGGGTTAACTATGTAAATACTCCTATTTTTCTACACAATTGTGATTTATGCTAAGAGCAAGTGCAATGGTAAATCTTGCACAAAAGTTTTTAATATTATAATAGTAATATTTTATTGATGTAAGTAAAATTAAGGATTTGATTACAAAAAACCCCTCCAATGGTAAACTCTAACTTGAGTTCTTAAAATTATTTTAATATATATATATTTTTTTAATTTTAACTTAAACATACAATAATTGTTAATCATGTTGACCATATTTTTGCCAAATGTTTTCAATTAGATCAGTCTTCAGTCGATGATGTATTTGCTGATCCTGAATTTGATTCCGAATGTCAAGCATATTACCGAGGTTCGAAGGCATGTCTGTAGAGAACGAGTAATCCACCTGTGAACTTCTGCTGGATTCTCCGTCAACGAAGTCAGATGTATCATACTGAGTGTGTCCATCTCGTTCGTCTTCGACTATCACATTGTGCAGTATGATACAGGCTCTCATAATCTTCCCGATTTTTGCCTTATCCCAAATAAGAGCCGGTCTTTTGACAATCGCAAATCTAGCCTGCAGAACTCCAAAAGCACGCTCTACATCTTTTCGGGCGGCTTCTTGACGTTCAGAAAATAACTCTGCTTTAGGACCTTAAGGAAGGGGGATAGATTGGATAAACGTGGCCCATTTTGGATAAATACCGTCGGTGAGGTAGTACGCCATACGGTAGTTGTGGCCGTTGACAGTGTAATTTACCTTTGGAGCTCGACCTTGTAATATGTCATCGAAAACAGGTGAACGATCAAGAACATTAATGTCGTTTAAGGTACCTGGAGGTCCAAAGAATTCATGCCATATCCAAAGATCATATGATGCGATAGCCTCTAAGACGATTTTCGGTTTTCCTGAACCACGTGTGTACTGTCCTTTCTATGCCGTTGGACAATTTTTCCACTCCCAATGCATACAATCGATACTTCCTATCATTCCCGAAAAAACGCGTTTCTCTCCAATGTCGAGTAGTCGTTGAAGATCATATGGTGTGGGTCTTCTTAGATATTCCTCTCCAAACAACTGTATTATTCCTGCAGTGAAATTTTCCAAACAAGAAAGTGCAGTACTTGCTCCAAGGCGAAAATATTCGTCAGCCGTGTCAGCCGCATTACCGTAAGCCAACATACGAATAGCTGCGGTACACTTTTGTAGACCAGATAGCCCGAACCTTCCGACTGCATCTCTTCTGTGTTGAAAGAATGGAATTTCACTGGAGAGGCGATCAACAATATGCATAAACAAGGTATTGTTCATTCGGAAACGGCGTCTAAAGTAACGAGGCGGGTATGTTGGCTCTTCACTAAAATAATCGCCTCATAAACGCATGTGCCCTTGCTCGCGTTGTATTTCAATATATATTCGTTTCCTCTGCTTTTTTCCTTGATCCTCATGCCTTGCGTCATAAAATTCTTCAAAATGTCGTTCGTACATTTGTTCAAAACATTCCTCAAATCCTTCACTTGATGACGATGAAGACATATTTGACTTGTTTTCGTCGACGGTTATTTGATGACAATAAGTGGACTGGCTTTTAAGAGAAGAATGTTTAAGAGGTCCGAGTGTTTCAAATTGTTTAAGTAAAGATGAAAAGGTGGTAGGCAGAGCAAGAAACTGAGAGAACAAGAAAGCAGATCAAGTTTCAAAGTTGATGGATAGAAAGTTAAACACTGAGTTCATACAACCATAGAAGACGAGCTTATAAATATAACACCAAAAGACAAAGTAGAGAAAATTAGATAAGTCCGTGATAGATAGAAATAAACAAAGTCCAAAGGCCCGTGATAGAGAGGGAGTTGCACGACGACGTGTGAAATGCCCAGTCACATGTCCTTCCACCAGCATCTGAAACACAAAATAACAAAAAAAAATGTTAAACACTTTCTCGTGACTGTCTCCAAAATGACCCACAATTCACACTCAAACAGGTGCACACAATAAGACACTTAATCTGACCATAACCTAGCAGAACACACAAGTTAAACAGACTAGTAATAGACAGTTAAAATCACAGAGACAACTACCACTCACAAATTCACAACATTTCCTGAATCAATTTGTTTTTCAAAGCCACTTCTATGTCAGAAAGTGGTACTTTTTGGGTTAGGAGCCTGTCCAACAATTTCTGTTTGTTGAGCTCCTTTTTCATTTCCATAATGTTCTTCATAGTCTCTGCCTCTGTCTCCTTCACAGTCCTCTTCCGCTTCAAAGCTTTAAAATCTTTCACACCAAGAGGCCTCTCCTCAGTGCCTACCTCTGATCCCTCCGCATCCCCATCATTTTTACTTTTTTCTTTTGCCCCATCTTTACCAAGGACCGTGGAGGTCCATTTCTGATCATGCCTCAGCTCTCTCCACGCATGTTCAAGCGTAAATTTGACTCCATAGTCATTGTAGAATATGTCAAGGGCTGTCTTCATCAGGTCGTTCTCGTTCTGTCCGCTTGATTGCTCCTTCATTGCAGCCTCATAAGAGCCAACGAATTTGCAAACAAGATCGTTGAGCCTACTCCACCTTTTCTTGCAATGACTCAACTCTCTAGGATCTGCTCCAGCCAAGAGAGAACTTGCATTGTAGTATTCTTGGATCCTCTTCCAAAAGGTGCCAACCTTTTGCTCATTCCCTACGATTGGGTCTTTACTGGTGTTAAGCCAAGCACTGATAAGGACTACGTATTCCTTTGGAGACCATTTCCTCCTCTCTATAGTCCTCTCCTTAGTACTC
This sequence comes from Orychophragmus violaceus, assembly GCA_030180135.1. NCBI lineage: Eukaryota > Viridiplantae > Streptophyta > Magnoliopsida > Brassicales > Brassicaceae > Orychophragmus > Orychophragmus violaceus. Next base: position 87,421,809 of record CM058238.1, read on the forward strand.
ACTTCATCAGAGACTTGGCTACACCCACCAGTTATGTCTATAGGTTGGCTTGATTGACTGGATAAAAAGTTAAGAAACCCGGGACAACCTAAGAAAAATGGATCTGGATTCATTTTTGATTTTTGGAAACAGTTTTCTGAGGTAGTTTTGGTTTTAAGGTGTTTAGGGCTTTGGTTTTCTGAGATTTAATAGGTATATGTTAATAGGTAAATAGATTCAATTAAGAGAACAATTACGAGATATCATTAATAGCATTCACCAAACAAACATTCAACCATATTTACTAGTAAACACTCTCTAACTACTTTTTGTAAGAACATCAAATCATATTTACGGCATTGATATCAGTCACCAACCAAAAATCACTCAGAATTACTCCTTAATAACACCTACTGAGTAAGCAATGGAGCAAGTAGTATCTACTTTCTCTAACCACTTAAATAAAAACATCCTATCATATTTACGGTAGCGAAGATTTAAAATCCGCTGTTAGCAATCAATGTAGAAGTAAAACAGACAATCAATTCATTACACTCAACTAACAAAAAAAGAAACAGACACAAAGATTTTGAACTCACATTTATCAGGTTGAGTCTGCTGAATCTGATGCCTCGAGTGATACCTTCTCGAGCATAATCACTCGGCTTGTTAGGAGCACTACCTCGGTCTGCAAAGAATATCAATGATTAGGTTGTTCTATACAAACAAATTTCTCATCATTGGCTAATAATTCTCTGTAAATGAAGATAACAACTCAGTGAATTCACCTTAAGTTTTTCATTCTCCCTCTTAATGTCATGCACCTGCCAGTTTATCTTCTCAGCCTCCTCAACACGTTTAGTCAGCCTCCCTATCTCTTCCTGGACTCCTAATACCCATGGTTGACGGAAATGCATCCCGTCATCCTACCAATGAAAAACATGGCTTAGTTAATCAAAGACAGAGTTATTTTTGTAACACCAAGTGTTAGTCAGACGTACCTTGAAGCGGTTGAAGGTGAAGAATCTCTTCCCTGGCATAGTGTCGAAGCCTTCTTTGGCACACACCTCGTCCACAATGCTCCCACCGCATGGGCATTGTGTGGGAATGCCGTATTCAGAATCAGCAACATAGCCGAGCCTATCATAGTATGCCTTCAACTTATTCATCTTCTCCTGTCTGGATCAGTCATCTGCAAGAGATAGCAAACCAATTAGAATTTGAATTTCATTCATTTCTTCATGAGCAGTGTGCAATAATTACTCAAGAACAATATTAGCAGAGATTCAAAGCAGTGTGAACTAATGCTTCAAGAGCAATCGTTGCAGAGAACAACAAATAAACAGATTTGGGAATAAATCGAATCCTTAAATCAAACCCGTGAACACATAAATCGAATCCCTAAATCAAACCTTAACTCATAAACTAACAACGACCTATATCTGAACCCTAAAGCGAGTTAAACACAGAAGACCCTAAATCGAATCCCTAAATCGAACCCGTGAACACAAAACCCGAATCGATTTGGGTATCTTTGTGTAAACCCTAAATCGAACGCTCCTGTGGGTTATATACGGTCAATCGAAGCCTGAATGTGGCAAAATCAACTAAAAAAAGCATAACCCTAATTTTGGAGACGATACAAACCCTAAACCCAAATCGATTTGGGGATTCTCATGCAACCGGACCATAAAAAATGCACAAACACTGTCGAGACATACCTGATTGAAGTTGTAGAACACGATTCTCAGCTAGAATTCACACCAAAATCACCCTTCTCGCTATCGCCACAAAAATTGCCAAGACAAGAAACTAGGGTTTTTTCTGTTTGAAACGCAAATGACAAAAATCAAAGTCAAAAACCCGATGAGAAGAAAGACTATGGTTGAGGCAGAGTGTTTGCTCTAAAAACGCGGTAAAAAACAGCCTATGCGAGCGAGACACGTGTCTTAGAACCGAGTTCTAAAAGCTCTAATATAACAACTCGGTTGTTAACTTAATTCTTATTTTTCATTTATTTTTTTAGAATTAGCCTTGAATACTGAGCTAAGAACTTGTTAACAACCTCCATTGCACTTGCTCTAATGCATTTCCAAATCCTGCCTCCAACATTTACTATTTTTTTTTGAACACTTCAACTTTCCTTTTTGGTTAGAACTCGGGTAATCCAATTCAACTTATACCATACTAGAAACTTCAAACTAGATTGCGTGAACTACTTATATAAATTGTGTTGGAGTTTTTAATTAAATAAATACTCACGTGAACTATTGTGTCTTTGTGAAATTTCACATTTTATTTAAGTTTTATTTAATATATTTTAGTTAAATAAATACTTATATAAAAACATGTGAGTTATTGTCACTTATGAAAATGCATATTTGTGAAATGACATTTTTATGAAATAATACGTTTGTGAAAGATCACCTTTGTGAAAGATCACATTTTTAAAAAGACACATTTGTAAAAGGATACCTTTGTGAACTGATACAATGGTTGGAAACACTACAAGAAAACATGGCATTTACCTACAGAATTATCGACGTAAAAAACCTGTCGGAAATTACCGACGACAAACCAACGACTTTTCGACGGAAAACCGTCGGAAATTTCCGACGGTTTCCGACGGGTTTTCCATTTCGTCCGAAACACCCAACGAAAAACCGACGGTTTAGTGTTCCGTCGGTTTTCCGTTGTATTTTGGTCAGTTTAGCGTCGGTTCTATATAGCCGTTAATATGAAAGTTAATGAAACCGTTTGGTCGAGTAAAAAAGACGGATTTCCGACAGTATTACGACGGTTTCCTGACGGAATACCATCGTAAATCGTTCGACATATACATTATGCCTCCTCTCTTCCCCTCCATACCTATTCCTCCATAACTCTCTCTCTCTCTCTCTCTCTCTCTCTCTCTCTCTCTCTCTCTCTCTCTCTCTCTAATACTTCTGGTAACCAAGAAAAATGTCTTCTTTTAACTATTATAGATCGTGGATGGACGGAGTTAGGATTGATGAGGCAACGAAGCTAGTGTACAGGGAATATGCACTCGGTATTTCAGAGTTTATGTCGATAGCTTGCAATCAACCACATACGCTGAAAATCAGTAAGTTAAGATGTCCATGTACTAATTGCCGAAATTTTAGAAATGTTACGATTGGCGAAGTATGGTTTCACTTGTATTCAGTTGGGTTTATATCGGGTTATAAGATTTGATATCTTCATGGGGAAACTTCGGATTATGCAAGTAGTAGTAGAGAACCTTATGGTAGTACTAGTACTTTGGAACCTAATGTTAGTTCTAGCGAACCTTATAGTGCCGATGTAGATTTTGGTGTAGGCACCATTCATATGGTTAATGATGCACATAGAGAAAATATTCTAGAAGTAGGTGAATATCAAATTCCTAGGGTAGATGATGAACCAAATGTAGAATCTAGGAGATTTTTTGACATGTTAGATGCAGCGAAGTGGCCGCTTTACGCTGGTTGCAGAGAGGGTCATTCGCCATTATCATCTGCTACAAGATTAATGGGCATTAAGACGGACTATAATCTGGCGGAAGAATGTGTGGATGCGATTTGCGAATTTATGAAAGATATTCTTCCAGAAGACAACCTTGCGCCAGGTTCATACAACGAGGTCGAGAAACTTGTTAAAAGGATGGGATTAGCGTATGAGATGATAGATGTGTGCATCGAAAACTGTATGATATATTGTCGAGAAGATGAATACCGTCTTGATTGCAAATTCTGTAAGAAGCCGCGCTATGAGGATACAAGGGGAAGAGCTAAGGTTCCGTTCAAGCGAATGTGGTATATGCCGTTAACCGATAGGCTGAGGCCCTTATACCAATCGGAGCGAACTGCGGGGGGAAATGAGATGGCATGCTGAGCATAGAAGAGGAGCAGAGATTGGACATCCGTCGGATGCTGAAGCGTGGCAACATTTTCAGAGAGTATATACAGATTTTGCATACGAGCCACGTAACATGTACCTCGGATTATGCAGAGATGGTTTCAACCCGTTTGGAAGGCATGGGAGACAATATTCGTTGTGGCCAGTGATTTTAACTCCTTATAACCTACCGCCGACTATGTGCATGCATCAAGAGTTTCTTTTCCTCTCTTTACTCGTTCCCGGTCCAGAGCATCCCAAAAGATCACTTGATGTATTCTTGCAGCCTTTGATACATGAGTTGCAAATGTTATGGTTGCCCGGTGTTGTAGCATATGATGTCTCATGCAAGGAATTTTTTTTGATGAGGGCTGCATTGATGTGGACCATTAGCGATTTTTCGGCTTATGGTATGTTATCAGGATGGACAATGCATGGGAGGTTAGCATGTCCGTATTGTCAGGAAAAGATCGATGCATTCCAATTGAAGAATGGACTCAAATCATGTTGGTTTGATTGTCATAGAAGATTTCTACCGCATGATCATCCATATCGGAAAAACACTAAACTTTTTACGAAGAAGAGGAAAGTGTTTGATGATCCTATTCTCAAACACGAAGGGTCGACTACTTTGGGCCTTTTAGAAACCTTTGGTGCACTAAGAACTCGTGAATGTCACTCTGTGTCTCAGACGACACATTATGTCACGCCGTCTATTGCCGTAGAGATATCGGCGTTGGTCGATCAACTGGGATGAGAGCTGCTCAAACGGCTCGACCCATTGTACGAGACCAACCCCAGAACTTCCTGGTATTAAATCTTCTAACTTTTAATTCTCATTTACACACTTGTTTAGTTTACATTTATACATTTTTGTCTTTTTTGCCTTATTAGGTTTACTTTAACAGAATCCAAGATCTCGAAGAGCATCTTGGGAATGATGTATAGCATGCTCCGGTTCGAGTACCCAACGTACAAGGAAATGCCTTTACCCGATAGGCATAACTGGTTCCGCCAATTCGCGGTACTGGTCTGTCATTGGAGTAAGCCTGCAACCGCATCAACCTCTTCGACTAACTCCCAGAACCGTAGAAGTCAAAGGAATGGTGTTGGGATCGCAACTCATAATGCGGGAGCACGGAGCACCGCATCGAGGAAGATTATCTTGGTAAGTATATATATATATATTTTTTTAAAAAAATTCAATATATTTAGATCGTTTTTAAGTCGGAAATTGAATTTTCAGAAACAAAAGAAGGGACGAGATCCAAATCTTTTTGAGCTCATCGAGGATGGCCACAAAAACAAGGAGACATGCCAAATACATGATCCAATAGCTTGGAGGATTGTTGAGTCGACGAAGAGGCGTTTGGATGAGGTGGTTACCCAATTCGAAGAAATCGGTTCAACGGAAAAGATACCTCACGAACAGATCAACGAAGTCTTCTTTGAGGTAAAATTTTAATTTTAAATAAATATGAATTAAGTTTAACCTTACTTAAACTCTAACTTAAATTCATAACATATTTACTTTACAGGAAACTGAGAAGAGAAGAGGCCGAGTTTTCGGTTTGGGTAACTTGGCGGATAAAATCTCGACACCGCATTCCCGTTTTCGTCCGGAAGGCGAGAACTATGCCCAAGCCTTAAAGGAAAAGGAAGCGGAGATCGAAGCGCTGAAGGCCGGTCAGACGTGGATGGAGGCCCGAATGGTCGAGAAAGAGCAAGAAATGAAGAAGAAGTTCGAAGAGAAGAATACTCGGTTTGAGTACTTTATGCAGCACGGCCATCTTCCAGGAGCCGAACCGACGAACCAGAGTGGAGGGGGAGGAAAGGGAAAGGGAAAGAAGGTAAAGAAAAAGGGGACGGGAGCGGGATTTGGATCCGCTCCCCAGTGAATGTAATTTTAAAACTTTTTGGAATAATTTTAATTTTAATAAATTTCTTTTTTGGTGCTTATATTTCTAATAATAATAAATTAATTAATTAATTTTCGAATTATATTTTTAATAAATTTTACATATCTGTCAGTAATATTTCCTCGGTAAACTGTCGGTAAATATACCGTCGGTACACCGTCGGTAAATATACCGTCGGTACACCATCAAAATACAGCCGGTTATTTTCCGTCAGTACACCGTCAGAATACCGCCAGTAATATTCCGTAGGTATACCGTTGTAAATATATCGTCGTATACCATCGGAATACAGCCGGTTATATTCCGTCGGTACACCGTCGGAATACCGCCGGTAATATTCTGTCGGAATACCGCCGGTAATATTCCGTCGGTATACCGTCGAAAATATACCGTTGGTAAACCGTCGGAAATATACCGTCGGTAAACCGTCGGTTTTTCACCGTCATAATTCCGTCGGTTTTCTCCAGTCAGAATTTCGTCGGTATCCCTTCCGTCGAAAATCGATCGATAATCCGTCGGTATGTTTTCTGACGGTAATCCGTCGGTATGTTTTCTGACGGTAATCCGTCGGTATGTTTTCCGACAGTAATCCGTCGGAAAATACTAACGAAAAACCGACGAATAATTTATTCCGACGAAATAGAACTGACGGAATTTCTTAGTGGGAAATCCGTCGGAAATAACCATTTTCGACGAAAAACCATCGATTTCTACCCTTAAAAATAGCATGTTTTCTTGTAGTGAAACACCCTTTGGTTTATTATATAAACATCATCATATATGGTGGAGATGAGAGAACAAAACCAAAAACAACAATTCTGCAAGAATTCTTTTCTTTTTCTTCAGATAGTTTCTGGAAACACAAAGTATAGTTTGCAAGGTTCTTCGTATGGAGCATAATACGAAGACCGATAGTTGTATCCTACAAAATAAAAATACAAGAAGCTACGAACACCGCGTAAATAAATTCTATCTTAAAAGAATGCTTTAACAAGTCTCTATGATTTTGCAATATGTTTATACACATCAAAGAAGAAATAACCGTAAAAATAAATTTTTATATTATTATTATTTATATTTGTCTTCTCTTTTTTTTATCGAGTACACAATCTTCTACCAAATCGATTGATTGATTTACATTTATAATTTCAATAACAAGTTGAATATATACATGAATATAGATTGCTTAGTTTAGATAACTAAGTGTTGCATATATGATGAACAATTTGTACATTGGTAAAATACTACTTTTACGAAAATAGTTTCGAATTTTCATCATCCTCAATATATATATATATATATATATATATATATATATATATATATATATATATATATTAACACATTTAATTGGGATCTTCAACCTAACCTTGAAATGTCTAAGATGGTCGAAGTCAAAACTTAAAAATATATAAGTACGTAACATTTTATATTAATTGAGAAGTGTTTTTGGCCTTATATTTACTTTCAAAATGGCTGATTACTAATTTATCATTAATGAAATCAAGCTTATTACTGTGTTAACCTTAATTTATATTGATAATTTTATTATGTTTTTAAATTTTGTTACGGAGATATACATAACTTTGGATAAAAAATAAGATGATAAATATGAAATATTTATGAAGATCTTAAATTTTTTATTTTAGAGATATACATAATCTTGAATAAAATTTTAAAAGTAAGATGAGATGATAAATATAAAAATATTTATGAATATTTTAATCTTATTTTAAGATATACATAACTTTTAATAAAAAATAAAATGATAAATATAAAAACGTTTATGAATATTTCTAAATATTAATAAATATTGTTTTGAATTTTACATAGTAAATTCGTATTATTTATATAAATTTTGAGTTTATATATGTAAATGATAAATATTTTAAATAAAAAGTAATTATATATTTTTATAATAAATTATAAAATATCTTATTAAATACAATAATGTAAATATTTTAAATTATAAATAATATTTTTATAATAATATTATTGTTGTTAAATTAATTTGATAATTTTTTTATAAAAAATATATTTAATAATATTTGTGCTCGCACATGGTGCGAATGAATCATACTAGTTATATATAGATATATACCCTAATATTATGGCATATCTAATGGGACGTTCACGTACTTATCACATGGGTGATGCGCCGATTCCTTTTGATAAACTCACACATGGACCCACAACTATCCCTTTGATAAAAATAATTAATCATAGATTTCATATTTTATATAATCACGTAATTTGACAATCAAGTTAAGCGGAATTAATCATAGGAAAAAAAAGAAAGAAAAAAGTACAATGGTACAGTCACTACGTAGCGTAGGATAATCTATATATAGAATAAACCAATCAATAATACACCTTTTTATATATATAGAAAATTTCGATTTTGTGATAGACCTTATGATTAATATAACGTCACCGACCTAGTTTATTTTTCTGAAAGTTTTAAATTGTTTCTTTTAATCAAAAAGAGTTATATAATTTATAATAATTTGATTTTTAGAAGTTTTATATGGTTGATTAAAGATTTGTTGACATGCCTAACTTTAGTCAACGGAAACTTGAGTACTATTTGATTAAAAATTAGTATTATTTTATTTAAAAGTAAATTTTGACTTAAAATTTGATTTTTTTTTGACCAGGTTATAAGTCATTTGCAGTTTAGTTTGGTTTAACAAAATTCAAGTTTATATTATTTGGAATTCGTTAGATTTTAATCAAAAATAATTGTACAATATAAAAGTCTATGTTCGAGACATTTTCTGAGTATTTGTACTGATGATTCATATAGATTAAGATTGCCGTTGAGTTTAGAGTAGGTATTCGACCTCTAGAAGGGATGAAGTGTGATCATGTGAGTGAGTTAGAGTCTGATTGTTGGTTAAAGGACTTTTTCCTGATAATAGTTTTGCCTCCCAAATAATTTTGATGTCCAAATCCGTCACCATTCACTAAAAATGATATATCCAGAAAATATTAAATGAGTAAGTGAGGAGTTTTGTCTAAGGATCAGAATTCATATACGTCATATGTGGTGGTAATTGGAGATGCAGTGAGCTGGAGCATTAATTACGACAAATGCTGAATCAAACAATATGTGCAACATCGACTGAATCAACGACAAAGAATAGAAATAGCTCGAGCTGGAGCTGAGTGACATGGAAGCTAAGAGCTTACTAGGACAAACCTAAAAGAGAGTAGCTGAGTTAGACATGTACATCAGTGAAGATACGCATGAAATATGCACTTAAAAGAGTTTAGAAAAGTAGGTTTTTTCCTAGACAAAGATAAATGGAAAAATGTCTAAGAGTGTTTAGAAAATATACCTAAAAGGATTAGGAAGTTGTGCGATGACCTATGATGTATAAATAGGTCAACTAGGGCATATGTGCTTGGTGCGCCTTGAGAGAGAGAGAAATTGCTTTTAACAAGGGTTTGTGTTTTTCTTAGATAAGAAACAAGCTTGGGTGTTAAGGGTGAATCTATGAGCTTTGAGATCATTGTGAGATCGAGAAGTAGGTTAGTGACTAGGTTGTTAAGGTGAAAAGTTTGTTTGCTTTGCAATAAAAAGTCTTTGAAAAGATTACCCTTGTGTCACATTCTGTATTGCACCAGTCTCGCATTTTCAATTGGTATCAGAGCGGACACTTGTTTGCTCATATATACATGTGAGATTCTGTGGAAGAAATGGAGAACTACAATGAGCTAATCAATAGCTCTAGAGTAATACTGGATACGACCAACTATGGCTTCTGTAAAGCAAGAACAAAATCACAAATCTAAGGTATTGATCTGCTTGCATGGAAAGCAGTCGAGTCAGGTTGGAAAGCCCCTACTATGAGGAATGAGGCAGGAGTAGATGTACCAAACCTGAGGAATTGTGGACTGAAGTAGAACTCAAGCTGTCCAAATTCAACTCTGTAGCTCTGACTGTAATCCATTGTGGTGTAGCCAAGAAACAGTTTGAGTTGAGACAAGGATGCAAACTAGCTAAAGAAGCATGGGGCATTCTTCAGATTCACTTTGAAGGAACGAAGAAAGTACATAACTTAAGGAAAGATCTTCTAGCTACCAAGTTTGAAGATCTAAAGATGGAAGATGATGAAACAATCTCTGACTTCAGTGCCAAAATCAGCTCATTAGCTCAGGAAGCATCGCTTCTTGGTAAGAAGTATAAGAACAAGAAACTAGTCAAGAAATTCCAAGGTGTCTACCAGCCAAGTACATGTCATACAAAGCAGCATTGAGTGTATCAACCAACACTGAAAGTATGAGTTTTGATGAGTTATTCGGAATGCTGCAAGTTCATGAGCTCGAACTGGATGGTACTAAAAAACCCAAAGGTATTTCACTTTGTCTCACAAGCAAAATCCATTCAAGAAAGCGAGGGAGAAGATCCAGTGAGTCTCATTTTTCGAAGATTTGATTGTGCTCTAAGAAGGGTGGAACAAGGACAAGGCTCATACAAGAACACCAAAAGATCAACTGATGGAGAGAAGACTACAAAAAGTCCGAGATGCAATGTCATGAGTGAAAAGGGTTTAGACATTTCAAAAGTGAATGCCCAACAGTCAGAAGACGAGAGATGAAATGCTTTGGATGCAAAGGGACTGGGCACACTCATCTATAATGTATAAATGACCATAAACGAAGACAAGAAAAATCTCTGCTGGGAGTAAACAATGATGAGTCAGATGAGGAAAGTGATGAAGATGAAGTCAACAACTTTATAGCATTTCTTGGGATTGCCGAAATTGAAGGCAATGATCTGACTCAGATTAAGAAACAGAAGTATATCTTGTAAGCAACTACAAGGAGGTAAGGGATACTCTCATCAAAATTGGGCTAGAGAACACTGCATTAATACAGACGAAGCAGCGGCTTGAGGCACAAATTGAGTCACTACAGGATGAAATGGAAACCGAACGGAAGTTCAGTAAAGAAAGTGTTTACTTAATCAAAGAAAAGCTAGCACTGGCTAAGAAATCAGAAGAATTGGAGCTGATGTTGAGGAAAGAGAAGGAAGTAACAAAGCAACTACAGTCCGAGCTAAAACAACATCATCGCAAAATTCACATGTTCGCAGGAACTAAGCAACTGGATACGATTCTGAGATATGGCAGAACATAATACACAAATTCAGGACTTGGGTATACTGGAAGGACTGGATCCAACTCATAAAAAATCACGTTCGTACGTGCAAGCTCGACGATCCCAACTCAGACAGTGTATGACACATCTTCAAGGAGCTGGTACTACTGTGGAAAAATGGGACAGTACAAAGCATACTGCTATAAATTCCATCAAAGGGTACGACAACTCAGGAAACTAGGAAGATTCAACTGGAACAAAGACATATACCAGATTTGGGTGAGAAAAAATGATTTGTATGGAACAGGAAGTACTACAAGGGGTACCACAGAGAAACAGTTACAATGCAGTATGGCCTTTGTTACTGACAAACCAGAGGAGGAAATCCAATGGTACTTTGATAGTGGTTGTTCAATACATATGACAGGGACAAGAGATCAGCTCAAAGACATCAAAGTGATCAAATCCGGCAAAGTAACCTTTGGTGATGGAGGAAAAGGGGCAATACAAGGCAAAGGTAAGACATTTGACTCAGAGTTAGCAAAACTAATGAACTTTTATCTTGTGAAGGGTCTTAAGGCAAACATGATCAGTGTGAGTCAACTGTGCGACGAAGGATTGATGGTGTGTTTCAAAAGTTATGATTGCACGACTATAAATGACACTGGTGATATCATCCTTCAAGGAAAAAGATCTGGCAACAACTGCTACATGTGGGAGAACAATCCTAAATGTCTTAGGGCGAGGTGTCTCAGTGCTAAAAACGATATTTACTTGTGGCATCAACGACTTGGTCACATGAATGAGAGAAACTTGACCACTCTGGTTAAGAACGAGATAGTCCGAGGGATACCTCAACTCAAAGAGAAGAGCAAAATGTTATGTGGGGCATGCAACAAAGGCAAGCAGGTCAAGGTTCATCATAAGAAAGTGCCAGATGTTCAGAAAAACACAAATTGGATCTAGTGCACATGAACTTTATGGGACCAATGCAAGTTGAAAGTGTGGTAGGAAAACGATATGTGTTTGTTATAGTAGATGAATTCACAAGATACACATGGGTGAGATTCATTCGGGACAAGTCAGATACAACCGATAGCTTTCGGATCTGGGCACTTCAGCTGATCAATGAAGAAGGCATAATCAAGAAGATCATGAGTGATCATGGAGGAGAATTTCAAAATGAAACCATAAAAGTGTTCTGTGAAGATCATGGAATAACTCATCAGTTTTTAGCACCCAGAACTCCTCAACAAAATGGAGTAGTAGAGAGAAAGAACATGACTCTCCAAGAAATGGCTAGAGCCATGATTCACGGCAATGATGTACCACTGAAGTTCTGGGCTGAAGCTATCAATACAACATGCTACATCATTAACTGGGTGTATGTAAGAAGAAGAACAACCATGAAACCATACGAGATGTGGAAAGGAAATACTCCTAATATGAGCTACTTTCATATCTTTGGAGGTAAGTGATATGTACTGAATGACAAAGATCATCTTGGGAAGTTTGATTCACGGAGTGACGAATGTATCTTCTTGGGTTATTCAGGAACTAGTACAGCCTTCAGAGTGTATAACACAAGATCACGAATGATTGTTGAATCATTTAATGTCATGTTTGATGATCTATGTCAAATGAAGATCCCTGATGATTCCTCGGATAGTGAATCAAAAAAGGGAGAGCAGCATAAGCCCACGAATTAAGGTAACGCAGAGCAAGAAGCAACTTCAAAAAACACTCAATCTGAAGAAGTAAAATCTCCTGTGAAAATCAAACCAAGTAAAACTCATAAGAACCATTCTATCTCAGAAGTAGAAGATGCGAATGATGAACAGATGATAAAGAAAGTCAATATAAAATTTAGAGAAATTGTACGGTTTGCATGTTTTGTTTCAGTCATAGAACCCAAAAACACATATTTAAGTCTTGGATGACGAATTCTGGATTGAGGCAATGGAACAAGAACTGGAGCAGTTTGTGCGCAATGATATATGGAACTTGTACCACGACCTGAAGAAGTAAACGTGGTAGGAACTAAATGGATCTTCAAAAACAAGATTGATGAGAATGAAGTGGTAGTTCGGAATAAGGCCCGACTTGTGGCTCAGGGATACTCTCAGATTGAAGGAGTTGAATTTGAGGAGACATTTTCTCCTGTTGCATGTCTTGAGTCTATCAGACTATTTCTTGGAATGACACGCATCATGAACTTCACCGTGTACCAAATAGACGTGAAGAGTGCCTTCCTGGATGGACTTCTTCAAGAGGAAGTTTATGTAGAACAACCAAAAGGATTTGAGGATGAAAATAATCCTGAGTATGTGTACAAACTGAAGAAAGCTTTGTACGGTCTGAAGCAAGCACCTAGGGCATGGTATGAACGACTCACAAGTTTGTTTCTGGAAAAAGTGTACACAAGAGGAATTGTGGATAAAACTCTCTTTGTTCTGGAAAAAAAGAATAAGATTATCATAGTCCAATCTATGTGGATGACATAATTTTTGTAGGCACATCTCAAAGGCTGGTTGATACGTTTGTGCAAGATATGACTCAAGAATTTGAAATGAGTATGGTAGGAGAATTGAAGTACTTTCTGGGTCTCCAATTTAGCCAAAACAGTGATGGAGTGTTCATATCTCAAAGCACATATGCTAAGAACCTGTTGAGCCGATTCAAACTGGATCAATGTAAGGAAGCTAGAACACCAATGAGTACCACAACCAAGCTATCAAGAGATGAGGATGGGTCACACATAGATGTAAAGCTGTATCGAGGGATGATTGGAAACTTAATGTATCTAACAGCTAGTAGACCGGATCTATGTCTAAGTGTGGGAATATGTGTAAGGTATCAAGCTAAACCGAAACAATCACATCTTGAGGCAGTTAAGAGGATCATCAAGTATGTCAAATGAACGATCAATCTAGGGTTTTGGTACTCAAAAGGATCCAATAAACACCTAGTTGGTTACTGCGATGCTGATTGAGCAGGAAGTCTGGATGACAGAAAGAGCACTAGTGGAGGATGTTTCTTCTTGGGAAATATTTTGATTGCCTGGATGAGCAAGAAGCAGAACTTTGTGTCACTTTATACTGCAGAAGCTGAATATATTGCGTTGGGTAGTTGATGTTCTCAGCTTCTCTGGATGAAACAAATGTCAGCTGACTATAGGATCGATTCAGAACCACTCCTAGTTCACTGTGATAATAAGAATGCTATAAGCATTTCAAAGAATCCGGTCCAACACTCTCGAACAAAGCACATTGACATAGGACACTACTTCATTTGAGAGCTAGTGGAGGAAAAACATGTAGTTGTTGAATATATAATTATTGATTTGCAACTAGCTGATTTTTTTTTACAAAACCTCTTGATTTTATTTGATTTATTACTCTAAGAAACTCAATCGGTATATGTGAGATGTAAAAGTCTACAGGTATGGCACATGCACTGACTCATGGAGTATATCAAGTTCTGATTTGTTTTAGAGTCATGAAATCTAGTGGAAAAGAGCTGCCTGTTGTGCCGTCTTGTCTCATGTACAGTACAGGTTTCTCGAGTGAGATTCAAAAGCAGAAAGAACGAAAAAGCTAGGGTTGATATCCTGAGAAGTCACATGGTGGAATCAACTCCAGTAATTGCTCAGTCACTAACTCAATAAAAAAAATTGTAAAGTAAAGAAAGTGGTGATCTCACTCGAAGGATAAAGGTTAAAAACTGAATTGAAACAGATAAATGCATGAGAGTGTGAAAGCTAGCCACTGGGAGAATGATGGCCAAATACAGGAATCATATGAGCAAGACATAATGACTGATTCATGTGAAGTGTCAGTTTCTGACACACACAACACTGATGACATGATTCAATGAGGGGAATGTACTGTTTTCTATGTTTAAAAAGCTGATTGCTTCAGTAAAAATGTAGTCAATTTACTCGAATTGATTCCCATTGCTTGAAAATTAGAATGTGGCTGATCTAATGAGATGGTTCGTATACAATATGGTCTAACCAACTAAATGAGTGGTACAAGGAACATGATTTATGGTTTTTGTCGGTTCAAAGTTGGTTTGGCAAGAAACAAATATCCGAGATTTTGGGCACTAAAGAGGAAAAGAAGATTTGAAAAATCCTTCTCCCAATAGAATCACATGCAAAAAGGCAATGATATCTTTGACACAAATTTTGCTTCAACTCATTAAAGGAGAGAGAAAGCGAAAAGGAAATTCATTTTTTAACTCTGACGAAACTTAGCTCTCTCTTCTTCATCCCAAAAATCTTCTTGTTTCAATCTTTCAAAGGATAACCATGGTGCATGCAACCAGGAGAGGTAAAGTTGGTTCCAGCTCAACTCAACGGAAACTCAAGCCCCGCCGAAACAGAAACCGCCACAGCTTTTTGATGACTCAAGGTCCGATGAGGAGGTACCACCACCCAGAAACCCTAACCTAGTTTCAAACAGAGTTCAGTTTCCGATTCGAAGTTTGTAGTAACGGAGAATTCGGGGACCGAATTCCTGTAAGTGGGGAAGAATGTAATATCCTGTTCCAAGAAATAGTAAACGGGCAGCAGAGAAGTCAACGGAGGGCATTTTTGTTATTTTTAAAAGATGAAGGGCATTTTGGTAATTTTACCAAAATGCGAGACGAAAGTGGAGGCGGGCCAAATGTTATTATTTTTGTTCATAAAGAATATTTAGAAGACCATACGTGGAAGAACCGGAGATTAAACGAGTTTTACGGACTATCGGGAAAAGAAACCAATAGAACCGATAAAACTTGTAAAAGTCATTACGGGAACTACGGGAGTCCGATTGAGGTGAAACGACTTGCTAAATTCATCTAAAATAGTATATTATCTTAAAAAGAAGCTTGGAGGATTTATTTCAGAGGCTATGGAAGTTTAATAATTTTAAAGGTTTGTCGGGAATGGAAACCGACAAAACCAAAGCAACTTGTAAAATCCATAACCGGAGCTACGGGTATCCAAACGGAGTGATTCGAATTTCTAAATTCATCCAAGATCATCTAGAATCTGCAAATGAAGCTTGGTGCATTTATGGAAGCATCTAAGAGTTTCTAAAATATTAAACGTACAATCAGTTTTCAGAGAAACCGATACAATGTTCGGGGAAGCGAGAAGACCCTCTAAAGTCCACCAAAAATTATGATATTTTGACCACAGCTCCATTATAAGATGAATAAGCTATGGGTAAAAGTATTAAGCAGTATTTGACCCCTAGAGGAAGTTATAAGTTTTAGACTATTAATGGCTACTTAGTGGCTAAAAATCCAAAATAAATTCTTTGGAGCTTGGGATTGAACCAGGTATTTAGGGCTGATTACTAAGATGATATTGGACCTAAATCCAGCTCAGTATGAGGCATGGGCCAAGAAATTTGAGCCCAAGAAATAGAAGCTTCTTAGGTGCATGAATCTCCAAAGATGTGTTGTCATCAATCCAAGGGCTGCATGGAGGAGGCTACAAGTGGATGGTGGATGATAAAATGCATTGTTTGTGGATGGTTTTTGGTGAAGAGTTCGTGGCTTAAGATGGAGAAGAAGAGGTGACAAGTGGAAGGTGGAGATCTCTTCACTTTAGCTATAAAAGGAGGCCTCCACCCCTCAATTTTCTTCACACCAAAAACACCTCTCAACAAGAGTGGTAATGAAGAGAGAAAGAAGAGAGGGAGAAGGGAAGAAGGAGAAGAAGAAGAAGGCGGCCAGAAGAAGGAGGAGGAGGAGGAGGAGGAGCCGAGAGGAGGAGAAGCCGGGAGAAGAAGAAGAAGCCAGAGGGAGGAGAGAAGAAGGAGGAGACGGAGGGGAGAGAGAGAGAGAGAGGGAGGAGAGAGAGAAAAGGAGGAGGAGATAGAGAGTGAGAAAAATAGAAGAAAGATGAGGAAAGGAATATTAATACGTCGGAATATTCTAAAGAATATTCTTCGGAAAGGAATTTTTCCGACGTAATAATCTTCCCGATAAACCGGATTTCTTTTATTTAGAAATAGGATAGACGGTTGTAGTAGCCATCATATGAGGGTTATCCGTAGGATCGGAATCACCAAGGTCAAGTGCGGGTCAAGGTCGGGTCAAAGCAACGGAGGTTTGGGGAAGGTTCGGGTTAGCATCGGGTTCGTGTCGGGTCTCGGAGTTCCGTCAATCCATCCATCCGTCGTCATAATAACACTGTGAGTCGGCTAAATTGTGTGATGCATTTAGAATAGTACATACAGACCCATGAATTATAAACCATAGATTTAGGTTGCATACCTTGATGATTGAACTGGTTAGAACGGCTAGGTTGATTAATAACTCGGTTAATTAATTAAATAGATAGGTTAAGAGATGCATGCTAGTTAGCTTATATTCGTTGATAGTTCGTTGATTGCTTGATTGAGTATTGCATTAATTGGTTGATAGTTCGTTGATTGCTTGATTGGGTGTTGCATACATATAGAATGGCATGCTAGGACCTATATGCATATATATGATAGTAAAAACGTAATGAATGAATCTATTGTAGGGAATCCGAGCCAATTCTACAGATTCAGAATTCTCGCGAGTTCCCGATAGCCTAGGATCTAGGGTCTAGTTAATTGAATCATGGATCTCACCTCGTGATTACCTGGTGTTTGGCAGCAGAAGATTGATCAGGTAGCATGAGATCTATTGCGCCTCAGATGCTGCGCCTCTATCGTAGTCCACACGCACACAAGCTGGAATCCGCCGGGTTGCTAGTACCGGGACTCGGATCTCCCTGGGAACTGAGTTTCTCTGAGGTTTCTGTGTTTTCTCACTGAGAAAACACTCTGGGCGGCGCACTGTGCATTCCTTTAGGTCGAATGTATAAAACTCGTTTATATATCGACCTTAAAGTGAACCGAAACATCAGTCTCGGTTTCGCTTTTGTGTCGACCGACACACTTATTGGTGTCGATCGACACACGTCCTGTATCGACCGACGCACCCACTGGTGTCGATCGATACACCCCTTTGAAACTTATATTCGATCTGTATCCAATACATATCGATCAGATCATATGCCAATGATCAATTCCCATGCAGAGTATATCCAACTTGCTTAGGTGTGTGACCCTGTAGGTTCACACGATACTGGAAACGAGTTACAACTCATTTGTCATAATTGGTTTCTAGCAAAACGTCATGACTACCCAGTACCACATGAATTGTCCGATCTCGACAATACAACTATCTCTAGAGTTCGTACAATGTGATTTCAGGACATAATCCCAACAATCTCCCACTTGTACTGGAATCACCTATTCCTATAATCCCTTCGTCACTATATCTCGATATGGCATAAGGCAAGAGATTGTGTCATCCTTATTATAGCCAACATCATGTTCATCGAACTTCTGATCTATACTGATAAACAAACGACTGACAATCACCTCGTTTGAGCACGGCCATGCATTTTCTCAGTATCAAATCTTCGATGGGCCCTGAGATATTTATCTCCCGTTATACAGGAGGGACAAATCCCATTTTGTTCCATCCCTGTTTCTACACATACTTCATGATACGTCGAAACAATGCCGTTATAGCCGCCAGTTACGGAACGACGTTTGACAAGGTCAAAGCGCACCAATTCATATGCTAGAAAGCATGATGAACTCAGGTCTAAGGACTATACTCTATAGTCGTAATGAGAACCTCCCATGACACTTATATACAACTATCCTGTGGAGTTCTCATTAAGCGGGTCATGTCCGATCATATGTTCACCAACATATATCTATGTGAATGACTGTGATAATCATATCATTGACTCCATGAAACTTAGTCCAACAGTCACCTCACATACTAGTCTGCGCGGTTGTTAGTGTCCCATTTTAACAACCTTGACTAGGGACAATCGTAATTTATGTCATCTTTTACTTATAGGGTTTCATGATCAAGTCTTCAACTTGATGACCTATAAGATGACCATAAAATACTTTGGGACCAATAATTAAATAATACTGATGTCAGTTAGACTTACATAGACACTACCACAGCATGTCTATGTAAAGACTACAAAATAACTAAAATAACTCCCACTAGAATCAAGATCATCTCTTCAGATATCTTATACCTACAACAACAGAATAAATTCCGTGCTTAGGTTGTGGGAGATTTTGCGGTGTTCTGCTTGAAACAATTTCAATAGAGCACACCGCCATTCAGATAAAAGCACTATTCTATGGTCTACTGCTTGGAGCCTTTCCAACAGTTAGTACCGCTATTCAGACAAAGAGATATAACCAGGTGGGAACCGGGAATCGTCTTTGTCCGACTAACTACTTTCAACTGGTTCGTCACTTTATCAGTTCACCACGAACCTATCCTTAGTGTTTCTCAACACTTGGGATATTTCTGGTGACTATTCAGTGACTATTACCGGAGTACATTGGTATTTTCTCGTCATACTTTATGCTTAAGCTGCATCTAGACGAGCGCAAGATATGACATTCATGATGGATTCTATTGCATAAGCATAAGTAATCACACTCATTAATACTAGTTCAGACAGTGTTCAAAAACACTTCTTCTTGCTAATATCGTTACTAGCTCAGCCAGTGTCCAAGACACTGCATCTCGCTTGGATAATTGCCATAAGACCTTTGGTATGAAGCCATTCTTGGAATCAAGCATATTTGAACTGTCCAATACCTTATGAACATAAGGATTTTGACACGATCCAATTAGCTTACTTAATCTATCTCAATAGATTCTTATTCCAAGAATTCACTCGGCTATTCCCATGTCTTTTGTTTAAATTTGACTTCCGACCTAAATCTTCACAAGACTTTAGCGTCGGAACGTCGTTCATGAGATTCATGTATGTTATCTACATACTGTGTGAGAATTGCCATTACGCTCCCACTAGTCTTCTTGTAAACGCATGGTTTCTTTTTCTTTCTGGTCAAGTCAAAACTTTTGACTACATTATCAGAATGTTGATTCCAACTCCAAGATGTTTGTTTCAACCCAGAAATGGATCGGTGAAACTAACATGCATACCCAGCATATTTTCGGAGTTGGGGATTACCACCGCTTCTTTGAATTTCGCATGCTCGTCACTTTTCAATGATCAATTGATCACGACAATTGGTTACGAGAAATCACTCTCGAGTTAGTGACGGATCCTTTCGGATCTGCGAATTTCAGGCTTCACAGTTGCAGATCCTACAGTACTTTGTAGATCTTACCGCTGCTCTCCCTTAACAGGTTGAACATTTTACTGTGTTTATCGAATTTCTTCGATGTGTACTTTTACTCCCACTGTTCCTTTTGAAAGTATCACCTTTCTTAAAAGACACAGTTCTGGGCAACAAAAAATACTAAGCCTTGGTTTCCTCAGGAAAACCAGCGAGGTAGAACCTATCAGATATAGATTCAAGTTCGTTTGTTGACTACTGTCTTACACAAACCTTGCAATCCCAATTAATCAGAAAAACAGATTTGGAAATCACCCAGTCCACATCCAATGTGGTGTTTTTCACTGATTCTGATTGAAACCTTTTAGCGTAAATATAGACATTTCAGAACGTATTCTTAAATGGTTATGGAAGATTCCTGTGACTCATCATTAATCGAATCATATCTCATAAGATCTGATTCATTCTTTCAGATGATCACCCAATTCTTGACTCTAGCATTTTCCTCCGCGATTCAATCGAGGATCTCAATACTTCTGTCAAATTGGTTCTATACTTCATCTTGGAACTCCCTTAAGGGATTCCAGCTTGTGTCTCATCAAATGAACACATCCATGCTTATTGAATCCATCAATAAAGTAATGAAGTACAGAATATTTCCTTTGGCAATAATGCTAGTTGGGCCGCATACATCAGTATGTGTAGGGCCCAATAAGCCTCTGGCCCTTTTCCTTTTAGCTCTGCTAAATGGGCCTTAGTCATTTGGTCCAGCAAGCAGGATTCATGTCTCAATTGATTTACAATCAAATGAGTCCAAAACCTATGGATTTACTGAATCCGCTTCACTCTTGTGGTTAAATGACTATACCAAAGAAAATCGAGTTTGAGTCATCAGACTTAAACCTTTAGTATTTGTGTTATATTTAACTTCTGCTGGTTTAAGATATAAAACCCATTCTAAACGGGGTGCTACCACTGAATATTTCATTAAGATCCAAAGAACTTGTCTTTTATCAAAATGAAAAACATCCAAATTCTCAAAAGAAAATGAAAGGCATTTCTGCACAAGGAAAATACATAGTAGCAATTACTTAATTTCTAAAACCAAGTGTGAAAGGCTTCTACAAGTGGAGAATCTCTACGGCTCATGCAGCAACCATTGCTTCATCCAGACACGTAGTTCCACTTGTCCTTTCTTCAACGTTCTACTGTCGCTTTGGCCCTGCATATTTCAAAAATATCAGTACCACAACAAGTATCCAATACTTATGTAGAACTTGAATTAATAACACAATACATGAAGAAGAAGTACCATACATCTTCTCCAACTCTTGTGAATCTTCCAAGAATTTTATGCAATCTCTCTTCCAATGCCCTGACTTATCGCAATAGAAGCACTTCTTAACACCAGATGGGCTTGACTTGGGCTTAAAAGATGACACAGGCTTATCCTGATTCCAAATCTGGATGGCCCTGCCTCTACCCTTGCCAAAACAAGATTTCTCGAATCTTTTGCCATTTATGATGTCCTGCTCTGCTGCTTTGATCATACCATGCAGCTCAGCCAACGTCTTCGTCAAGCCTTTCTTGATATAGTTCTTAATGAACTTGTCATAGCTAGACGGCAGTGACTGCATAATGATGTCAGTTGCCAACTCTAAGCTGACAGGACATTTCAGTCTCCCCAGGTTATCAATGTAACCCATCAGTTTAATGACATGAGGACTTATTGGAGCATCTTCTGGTAGTTTGCACCCAGTGAGAGACTTCACCATCTGGAATCTCTCAACTCGTGCCTGATCCTGAAACTTCAGTTTCAGGCTGGTGATCATCTCTATTGGCGACTCCATGTTCTCGTATTGACTCTTCAAGTCCGAGTTCATGGTAGCCAACATCAGACCACGCACATCTACCACATCTATAAAATGCTTATTCCAAGCATTATATTCTGCATGCGAGCGATTGGTCCCAAGCCTTTCTGGAAGAGCCTTTTCAAGGACATAGTCCTTGCTCTCCTGCTTGAGAATGAATCTCAGATTCCGATACCAATCCAGGAAGTTGGATCCATTTAACTTGTCCTTCTCAAGGACGGATCGCAACGAGAAAGTAGTCATAGACATAAGCTGAAATCCAAGAAAAACAAAGATTTAGTTATGTGTATGATGAGAAATCTTATCGAATAAGAAAACTCGCATTATATTCAAACAATGTTTCCTCTATGAATATAATGATCCAAGATCCTCAGATCACTAAAATCCGAGTAGGCGACTCGCCGTTACTCAAAATTTAGTTATCTAGGTAAGCAAATCATTGCTAATTGTACTCAGTACAACTCTTGGTTGTGGATAAGACAAACTATGTCTAATTCACTCTGATGTCTCTGGGCTCAGAACTTCCGATAGCCCAGTCAAGTAAACCAATCTCTTTAGTCTTGTGATCATTGACAGTTGCACTGCAAGTCTGTCAATGACCACCTGCCTTACCCATGTTGCGGTGGATACCAAGGACTCCAAGACTATCCAACAAACGACACGAGTTTTGACAGTAGACAAGATTGGGCAAGACATCAATGTTACTTGATATTTAGTTGAGGAAACTAAACCCAAAAGTTTAGCAAATCAATTTCTTAGGTCATGTAATTCGTTGATGTTAATGCACTGCAAGTCCATCAACGTTATTACCTGCCTTACTCACGTAATTGCGGACACCAAGCTCCTGGCTAGACATCACACAACGAAATGAGTCTTGACAGTTGACCACATTGAAGCTAATCTTTGATCAATGTTTAAGTCCAGTTTGGTTTCTGCAAATTCAAGGTTCAATAACCAGAATTTTGAATATTATGTCGATCGACGCAGACTCTGTCTGTCGATCGACACCACCAAACTATAACCGGACTTCAATAACTGGTTAATTCAATTAACCTGGTTCATCGAACCCGCCATGTCGATCGACGCAACCCATGTGCGACGATCGACATAGACCTAAACCATAGATAGTTTTGATAATTGGTCCAATCCAATTGAACCAACTCATCTGATCAAATTGATCTTAACCAATCGGTTTATACTAATTGGGATAACCAGTTCAATCCAATTGAACAAATTCATCCAATTTAAACCGTTTAAACCAGTTTCAACTGATTGCGATAACCAGTCCAATTCAATTGAACCGACTTATCCAATATAACTGATTTTAACCCATCGGTTCATTCTTATTAAGATAATAAGTTCAATCCAATTGAACCAATTCATCCAATTTGAACCGATATATTCGGACTTAACCAAGCATGATAACCGGTCCAATCCAGTTGAACCGATTAACCATTCGCTCGGCCTGTGTCGATCGACACTCAACCTGTGTCGATCGACGCAGTAGGCCTTTTAGGTTTTCTCCGAGAAAACCCTAGCCGCCGAATATCGTTCTGTGTCGACCGACACGTAAACTGTGTCGATCGACACTCGACCGAGTCTGCATTGTGTCGACCGACACACCCAGTGTGTCGATCGACACAGAAGGCTTTCGGTTTTTCTTCGCGAAAAACCCTAGCCGCCGACTCTGTCGAATTCGCAATTCTGTGTCGACCGACACACCCAGTGTGTCGATCGACACCATGCGAAAACATCAGTTCATCGTTTTTCAGCAGAGAAATAATCCGAGATTCAATTCTCCAAAACACGATTTTAAAGCATTAAACTAATCAAATTCATCAGTATTCGATTTAAATGCCACAGATTCAATGGTTAAACCCTAAGGCTCTGATACCACTGTAGGGAATCCGAGCCAATTCTACAGATTCAGAATTCTCGTGAGTTCCCGATAGCCTAGGATCTAGGGTCTAGTTAATTGAATCATGGATCTCACCTCGTGATTACCTGGTGTTTGGCAGCGGAAGATTAATCAGGTAGCACGAGATCTATTGCGCCTCAGATGCTGCGCCTCTATCGTAGTCCACACGCACACAAGCTGGAATCCGCCGGGTTGCTAGTACCGGGACTCGGATCTCCCTGGGAACTGAGTTTCTCTGAGGTTTCTGTGTTTTCTCACTGAGAAAACACTCTGGGTGGCGCACTGTGCATTCCTTTAGTTCGAATGTACAAAACTCGTTTATATATCGACCTTAAAGTGAACCGAAACATCAGTCTCGGTTTCGCCTTTGTGTCGACCGACACACTTATTGGTGTCGATCGACACACGTCCTGTATCGACCGACGCACCCACTGGTGTCGATCGATACACCCCTTTGAAACTTATATTCGATCTGTATCCAATACATATCGATCAGATCATATGCCAATGATCAATTCCCATGCAGAGTATATCCAACTTGCTTAGGTGTGTAACCCTGTAGGTTCACACGATACTGGAAACGAGTTACAACTCATTTGTCATAATTGGTTTCTAGCAAAACGTCATGACTACCCAGTACCACATGAATTGTCCGATCTCGACAATACAACTATCTCTAGAGTTCATACAATGTGATTTCAGGACATAATCCCAACATCTATATACGGGAAATTATGAGTTAATTAAAATATGGTTAAATGACATAACACACTTAGAATATAATAACGGGGTGGATTAATGAACGAAAGTTAATGAATAATGAGATGTCGGGGAGTTACTAGTTTTACTAACTCTAAACCGGCAGATCGAGGACGTATTAAAAGATACTTAGGGAGTGTTAAGTAAAGAAGTGGTGTGATTGATGAGCCGTCTACGGATTAGCAATCCGCTAATCCAAGGTAGCGGACGTAAATTGGTTAAAAGGCGAATAACCTAGTTAATTGGTTGTGTGGTGTTGTGATTGATTGATTGTGTGATTGCTTGCTTGTTTATCTACTTCGGTGTTAGGCCGTGTAGACTGTTGATTGATTGTGTGATTTCTTGCTTGTTTATCTACTTCGGTGTTAGGCCGAGTAGATTGTTTATTGATTGTGTGATTGCTTGCTTGTTTATCTACTTCGGTGTTGGGCCGAGTAGACTGTACTGTAGATACTTACTCTGGTACGTGACCGAGTAAGTTTGGGTGATGTGGAGGTTGGTGATAGGACTTTTGGGATGGATTGGGAATTAAGATAGTGTTTCTATTTGACCTTGTCGGTCTTGCGTGATAGAGTCCCAGCGAGTCTGCGTGTTTACATTTCTGTTATTAGGGATCTATAGGGCGCGTTAGATCCCGCAAGTCTAGAGATAGCGTTCCGGTACTTCCTGCCCGATTGGATCCTTGGGAGTTGAGAACCTGGTCAGTTCACGTACCTTCGGTAGTGGTTCTGATAGGTGTTAACCTATGGAGTGACGTCTGTAGGTGTGTGGTCCGGAGAATACAGGGTCGCGTCCTAGGGCCAGACTGCATGGAAGCTTGGGTTATCTAGGGGTAGCCTGAGTCACCGCGTATCGATGGACGGAGAACGGTGTCCTAGCCGTTGGACTTTGTGTTATCGCCTAGGAGTCGTGGGAGGTTTTAGCTACCGTGGCGGCAGCTAAGTGTTCCCATGGAAGTCACCGAGTTCGCAAATGGGCCCAGATGGTGTGAAGATTGTGTAGAGCTGCGATAGATAGATCGAGTCTAATCAAGAACATGTGCCGCAGTGTTCTCGATTCCCTTCGTTGATGATTGTGTTGTTATTTGATTGCTTGTGTGTTGTGGAGCTCGTCACGTCTTGGTCGCACGTGACCAGCTATTTATACTTGATTTTTATTTTGGGTTTTTGGGCGGGATTATTAGATTGATAGCAGCCTTTAGTCGGGAGCCGTCTCACTGGGTAATCTTAGATTACTCATTAGACTCTTTTGTGTTTTTCAGGGTTGGCGTAGCTCGGTGGACGCGTAGGACACTCGGAGTAGTCTCGGGTTGGCATTGGGTATCGGTTTGTAGTTTACACATTTTGACTGTTACTTTCGGTTTCGGATTTTGTTGGGATCCCGTTAAATGTTTTGTGTAAAACCATATATTATTATCAATAAGATTTTATATTTTTAAAGTAATAAAAATGGAATAATTCCATGATATACGGTTTCGTCCGAACCGAACACAACTCGTGGAAATGGTACAGGTTGCGAAGCCTCGTATCGTGGAAACGAGGTAAACGTAGTCAAAGATGGTTTGGTTCGAGCCTTTGTCTCAAACCGGATTGTCTCTGGCCTTCGTATTGTGACAAACTCTTCTCGTATGACTGCTCGGGTTCGATCGGTCATGTTCTTGTTTGATTGTTGGCCGGTCAGCTCGTCGGTCAGCGGAAAACGGGAAGGGGGCGTTACAAAAGGTGGTATTAGAGCATGGTTCGTCATGGGTTCGAATATTCTGGTTTTTCAAAGTTTTCATTGCTTTATCGAGTCAAAATGTGTCTCCAATGCGACCATTAGGAATCCGAGTCGCGTCCGTCAATCCGGGGAAATGGGTTTATATTAGGATTGTGCTAATAAATTGGTGTTTTGTTGCCGTCACACAGCAGAGATGTCCTAGGAGGTTGGTGTGTGGGTGGTTTGCGACAACATGATGACCGACATCAGCGTGGAGAACCGTGATTCGATTAAGTCTACTCCAGTTAGTCCATGGCCATACTTCCAGTCTGCAGAGTGCTCCTGTATTTCGCAGCCTATTCCGGAGCCCGTCATTACCAATGTCAAGCCAGTTGACCACTCCACTCATTCCGGGGCCACCTTAAGATACGGATACATCTGGAGTACCACCGTCAACAGCGCGTGCATCGCCGATATTCATCCCCGATGACCTGGTGAGCAAGTTATCGGAGACTCAGGAGTTCGGGGTCACTTAGCAGCATCCACCGCCACCGGATGTTATTCCATCATTACTACCGTTGTTGCCCGGGAGTATCAGTTGTCGTCACCACCAGCACAGCTCCTGCCTTGTTTCTTTTGCGGCCGAGAAGTACATTACGCTCTTTTTGTGTCATGATCGAGACCGCGTCGCTCCGCCACCACCACCGCACTCATTCCATCCTCCTGGCGCCGCTGTCCGTTAGGATCCACATGAGTTGTACCGCTCATGTTGGAGATTAGGAAGTAGATTAGGCCCAGGTAAGTAAGGGCTCTAACTCGCTTTTTGATGTGTGTATATCGGTTGTGTGTAGCGGTGTTTCTTTTGGGATAGATTGGGAACCACTAGTATGTAGACTCCAACGAACCTACGTATCTAAAACTCTATACGGTGAATAAATGTTTTATTTACGTAGTGGATGTGGAGTATTTCGGTTGTCGTTTTGAGTAGTGGAGTGGTTATATTGCATACTCATGATGGTTGTGAATGCAATATAGTTACGATGTGAAAATAGATGATGGTCCGAGCAGACGGTTTCCATCAGAACCCTAAGAGACAACTGCATTCGCCGATTTGCTTGATTGATTGTGTGTGATTGATTGCCTTGCTAGGTTATTAGAATTGTGAATTGCTGTGAGTGCTCGCTAGGTTGGTATGGTAGTTGTTGATTTTGAATCTCTGCATTTCGTTTAATCGCTAGGTTGCTAGAAAGTGATTTTTGATTTTAATTAGCGAGATCGTTTGGTTTGTTTAGTTAGAATTGTTTTTGGTAAGCTTAGAAATGATAAAGCGGTTTTTAAGGAAGCTTATTCGAGATTGAGCGGAATGATAGGATATTGTTATTTAGCCGTGTGTGACCGCAAGGTACATGACTAAATAACCATATTTCTATGAGGCAGTGATATCGGGATTAAGTTAAAGAGTTCTAACCGTTCCAGTGTTATTGAGGTTGTTGATGTAGGACGTGATGGACGATTTGACGAGGACACGAGACCGAACCCGAACCCGAGAGACGAGATGTTATTTCAAGAAGCAGTATGACCCGAGCCTGCAAGGAAGTTAGTGTGATTCAGAAAATAGTTTGGGTATCAGTGGCAGAAGAAATCAAGACGGATTAGTTGATGAGTTAGTGAAGAGCTTCAGAAGCATCAAAGTCAGTGGAGGAGTCCGTTCGAGGAAATCAGTGGGTATCAGTGATAGGAAGAACCAAGATAGATGGGTATGATGAGTTAGCGAAGGAATTTGGAAGCGTCAATGATAGTTTTGGATCGGTTCAAGGCTACCAAGAAATGGCGGTTTGATATCCATAAAGCGTGGAGGTCGGTGATCGAGAAAGCTCGAGGCATACATAAGTATGGTGGTTTAATTGGGAAGGAGGAACATCAATATTACCACAATGCCGATGAGGAGCGGGAAGCAGTAAATATAGAACAAGTATCGAGAATAGAGGGAGAGTCGGTGTTGTGCTATTCGTGGAGGTCGAATCAAAGTGGGGAAGTCAGAATATCGGTTGAGGAGATCATCAGTTGGCGCAGATGGAATCAGAAACTCGAGTAGAGCAATTCAGTCATGATCAGTGGTTTCAGGAATCAGGATTGGAGTCAGTGAAGCAAACATATGAGGAACCAGAAGTAATCAGGAGTTAAGTTTTTCAGTGAAGTAAGTTCAAGATGTCGGTAATTTGGGTTGGTGAAAGATCGTGTTTCAGAAGTTAGTGAATATTGGAAGTGCAGTTCAGTTGGTTCAGCGTTCGGGCATCAGAGCAGTGGAATCAGTTCCAGAGTGGCGACTTACAGAGATCAGTTTCCGATTCGAAGTTTGTAGTAACGGAGAATTCGGGGACCGAATTCCTGTAAGTGGGGAAGAATGTAATATCATGTTCCAAGATATAGTCAACGGGCAGCAGAGAAGTCAACGGAGGGCATTTTCGTTATTTTTAGAAGATGAAGGGCATTTTGGTAATTTTATCAAAATGCGAGACGGAAGTGGAGGCGGGCCAGATGTTCTTCTTTTTGTTCATAAAGAACATTTAGAAGACCAGACGTGGAAGAACCGGAGATTAAACGAGTTTTACGGACTATCGGGAAAGGAAACCGATAGAACCGATAAAAATTGTAAAAGTCATTACGGGAACTACGGGAGTCCGATTGAGGTGAAACGACTTGCTAAATTCATCTAAAAGAGTAAATTATCTTAAAAGAAGCTTGGAGGATTTATTTCATAGTCTATGGAATTTTAATGATTTTAAAGGTTTGTCGGGAATGGAAACCGACAAAACCTAAGCAACTTGTAAAATCCATAACCGGAGCTACGGGTATCCAAACGGAGTGATTCGAATTTCTAAATTCATCCAATATCATCTAGAATCTTCAAATTAGCTTGGTGCATTTATGGAATCATATAAGAGTTTCTAAAATATTAAACGTACAATCAGTTTTTCCGAGAAACCGATACAATGTTCGGGGAAGCGAGAAGACCCTCTAAAGTCCACCAAAAATTATGATATTTTTACCACAGCTCCATTAAACGATGAAGAAGCTATGGGTAAAAGTATTAAGCAGTATTTGACCCCTAGAGGAAGTTATAATTTTTAGACCATTAATGGCTACTTAGTGGCTAAAAATCCAAAATAAATTCTTTGGAGCTTGGGCTTGAACCAGGTATTTAGGGCTGATTACTAAGATGATATTGGACCTAAATCCATCTCAGTATTAGGCATGGGCCACGAAATTTGAGCCCAAGAAATAGAAGCTTCTTAGGTGCATGAATCTCCAAAGATGTGTTGTCATCAATCCAAGGGCTGCATGGAGGAGGCTACAAGTGGATGGTGGATGATAAAATGCATTGTTTGTGGATGGTTTTTGGTGGAGAGGTCGTGGCTTAAGATGGAGAAGAAGAGGTGACAAGTGGAAGGTGGAGATCTCTTCACTTTAGCTATAAAAGGAGGCCTCCACCCCTCACTTTTCTTCACCCCAAAAACACCTCTCAACAAGAGTAGTAAGGAAGATAGAAATAAGAGAGGGAGAAGGGAAGAAGGAGAAGAAGAAGAAGGCGGCCAGAAGAAGGAGGAGGAGGAGGAGGAGGAGGAGGAGGAGGAACCAAGAGGAGGAGAAGCCGGGAGAAGAAGAAGAAGCCGGAGGGAGGAGAGAAGAAGGAGGAGCCGGAGGGGGGAGAGAGAGAGAGAGGGAGGAGAGAGAGAGTGAGAAAAATAGAAGAAAGATGGGGAAAGGAATATTAATACGTCAGAATATTCTAAATAATATTCTTCGGAAAGGAATTTTTCCGACGTAATAATCTTCCCGATAAACCAGATTTCTTTTATTTAGAAATAGGATAGACGGTTGTAGTAGCCATCATATGCGGGTTATCCGGAGGTTCGGAATCACCAAGGTCAAGTGCGGGTCAAGGTCGGGTCAAAGCAACGGAGGTTCGGGGAAGGTTCGGGTTAGCATCGGGTTCGTGTCGGGTCTCGGAGTTTCGTCAATCCATCCATCCGTCGTCATAATAACACTGTGAGTCGGATAAATTGTGTGATGCATTTAGAATAGTACATATAGACCCATGAATTATAAACCATAGATTTAGGTTGCATACCTTGATGATTGAACTGGTTAAAACGGCTAGGTTGATTAATAACTCGGTTAATTAATTAAATGGATAGGTTAAGAGATGCATGCTAGTTAGCTTATATTCGTTGATAGTTCGTTGATTGCTTGATTGAGTGTTGCATTAATTGGTTGATAGTTCGTTGATTGCTTGATTGGGTGTTGCATACATATAGAATGGCATGCTAGGATCTATATGCATATATATGATAGTAAGAACGTAATGAATGAATCTATATAAGGGAAATTATGAGTTAATTAAAATATGGTTAAATGACATAACACACTTAGAATATAATAACGGGGTGGATTAATGAACGAAAGTTAATGAATAATGAGATGTCGGGGAGTTAGTAATTTTACTAACTCTAAACCGGCAGATCGAGGACGTATTAAAAGATACTTAGGGGGTGTTAAGTAAAGAAGTGGTGTGATTGATGAGCCGTCTACGGATTAGCAATCCGCTAATCCAAGGTAGCGGACGTAAATTGGTTAAAAGGCGAATAACCTAGTTAATTGGTTGTGTGGTGTTGTGATTGATTGATTGTGTGATTGCTTGCTTGTTTATCTACTTCGGTGTTAGGCCGTGTAGACTGTTTATTGATTGTGTGATTTCTTGCTTGTTTATCTACTTCGGTGTTAGGCCGAGTAGACTGTTGATTGATTGTGTGATTGCTTGCTTGTTTATCTACTTCGGTGTTGGGCCGAGTAGACTGTACTGTAGATACTTACTCTGGTACGGGACCGAGTAAGGTTGGGTGATGTGGAGGTTGGTGATAGGACTTGCGGGATGGATTGGGGATTAAGATAGTGTTTCTATTTGACCTTGTCGGTCTTGCGTGATAGAGTCCCAGCGAGTCTGCGTGTTTACATTTCTGTTATTAGGGCTCTATAGGGCGCGTTAGATCCCGCAAGTCTAGAAATAGCGTTCCGGTACTTCCTGCCGGATTGGATCCTCGGGAGTTGAGAACCTGGTCAGTTCACGTACCTTCGGTAGTGGTTCTGGCAGGTGTTAACCTATGGAGTGACGTCTGTAGGTGTGTGGTCCGGAGAATACGGGGTCGCGTCCTAGGGCCGGACTGCATGGAAGCTTGGGTTATCTAGGGGTAGCCTGAGTCACCGCGTATCGACGGACGGAGAACGGTTTCCTAGCCGTTGGACTTCGTGTTATCGCCTAGGAGTCGTGGGAGGTTTTAGCTACCGTGGCGGCAGCTAAGTGTTCCCGTGGAAGTCACCGAGTTCGCAAATGGGACCAGATGGTGTGAATATTGTGTAGAGATGCAATAGATAGATCGAGTCTAATCAAGAACATGTGCCGCAGTGTCCTAGATTCCCTTCGTTGATGATTGTGTTGTTATTTGATTACTTGTGTGTTGTGGAGCTCGTCACGTCTTGGTCGCACGTGACCACTATTTATACTTGATTGTTATTTTGGGTTTTTGGGCGGGATTATTAGATTGATAGCAGCCTTTAGTCGGGAGCCGTCTCACTGGGTAATCTTAGATTACTCATTAGACTCTTTTGTGTTTTTCAGGTTTGGCGTAGCTCGGCGGACGCGTAGGACACTCGGAGTAGTCTCGGGTTGGCATTGGGTATCGGTTTGTAGTTTACACATTTTGACTGTTACTTTCGGTTTCAGATTTTTTTGGGATCCCGTTAAATGTTTTGTGTAAAACCATATATTATTATCAATAAGATTTTATATTTTTAAAGTAATAAAAACGGAATAATTCCCTGATATACGGTTTCGTCCGAACCGAACACAACTCGTGGAAACGGTACAGGTTGCGAAGCCTCGTATCGTGGAAACGAGGTAAACGTAGTCAAAGATGGTTTGGTTCGAGCCTTTGTCTCAAACCGGATTGTCTCTGGCCTTCGTATTGTGACAAACTCTTCTCGTATGACTGCTCGGGTTCGATCGGTCATGTTCTTGTTTGATTGTTGGTCGGCCAGCTCGTCGGTCAGCGGAAAACGGGAAGGGGGCGTTACATAAGGTATCCTCAGTCACTCGTTCAGCTGGACGATCTAAGGCTTCTGCATCTAATGAAGAAGAACCTGTGAAGATTTTGCAACTTGGTACAATCAGGAAGCCAGTTAAGACTTCGATAGATCATCTCTCAGTTCAAACAACGCTTCAAGACATAGCCGAGGGTCTTCAGAACATGACTGACATAGTATTTCACCTTCGCGATAGGATTCAAGGTAAGTTTTCAACTTCTTTTCTCTGATTAGTACTCTGACATAAGTATTTTTAACTTGTGTGCTCTCAAGCAGGGGGAGAAACAATGGAGGTTGACGAGTCAGACGATTCAGATCAAGAAGAAGAGTCTCCTGATAGAGATGATGCATTTGATGAGATGAACTCGAGTTATGTTTGAGTGTTCTGTAGTGCTTGTTTTGTGGGGGAGTAATAGACTTCTGGAGGAGTAGGATTTATTTTGTTTGGATTAAGAACTTGTTCTTTTCATTTCCTCTCCGTTTAAATGTTGAACTCATATTTTACTTTCAAGGTTTTTTTTTTGATTTTATGTTATGATGTGTGATATATCATGGTTTTTAAGACTTTTAACCATGGTATATGTCTTTGTTATCGAGTCTTTAAGAGTCTTTTGGAGTCCTTTTATGTGTGTTTACAGGTCTAAATACGTTTGGAGCGGATTTGGACATTATGGCGCATTCTGGAGCTATTTGGAGTATTTACCCTAGAGGAAGATGTCACTGTCGATTTTGGACTTATGTGTCGATCGGCACACATTATGCATCGATCGGCACAAATGCGAGATGGACTTTTCTCGGCAAGTTAATGGAGATTTATGGAAATTGCACTTTGGCCCAAAAGTTTCTCATAATTATAAAGAAGTCCCATATGAGTTTAGATCACTATATTAGGGTTTTTAAGCCATTGTTTAGGCGACGCTTTCGATACGCTTTTCATACGCTTTATCTACGCATTCTATTATTCAGAGAGAGAGAGAGAGAGAGAGAGATTTGGAACTCATATTCCTTGTTTCTGTTTTATGATATTTGGTTTTCTATTCATCATGTCTTTTGTTTCATCTTCCATGTCTGAGTAGTTTACTTGTTAGGTTCGGGATTCTCACACGGGATTTCATGGAATTATAGGTTGATTAATCTATAGGGATTCATATCTTTCTAGCTCTTCATCTAGGGTTGTTCTTAATGCTTGATCTGAATTGGCCACTTAGATTATTTATGTTAGGTTGATTTCTGCAACGACAGTTGATTAATTAACTAGAAAGAACCTAGATGAACAATTTGACTATCTGCAAATAAATTTGGTTTAGAAGAATTGTGAACGAAAGAACCTGAGATTAATGCATGTTTAGGATCTCTAGAATTCGCAACGAAAGTTGGTCTGCTAGGTTGCTAGACATAGATAATACTTGCAACGAAAGTTGGTTTCTTATGCTTATGTGATTCTAGTTCTAGAACAGTTCTTAATTTGATTGCGATTGATTGATTTGCATATGTTCATGATTTCCTGAGAACTCCCTTGACCTGACGCTTCGTTTGATTAATACACACCGCTTGATTTACTTTTCTGCTCTGATTTATTGCTTTCACTACTGTTTACCTAGCTTAATTCGACGTTCTATAATCTATCGCAAGAGTCTTGAGTCTCTGTGGATTCGATACCCTCTATACTACTGGTTCATGTCTGTGCACTTGCAGTGTAGTTTTAGGGATTAAAACTCTGAGCATATCAAGTTTTTGGCGCTGTTGTCGGGGACTCTTTTGAGTCTTCGAAAGATTTGAGTTTAGGGTTTAGACTAGGTTTTTCGTTTTTGTTTTTGGTTACTAATTTTTCGTTTTTCTTGCGTTTCAGGTACGCCTAGAATCGCATTGCATCGATCGACACGGTCCAGAGTGTCGATCGACAAAACTTCGCGATTAGCATCGATCGACGCTCTCCCTGCATCGATCGACACACTTGCGTGAACGAGACAGTTTATTCCTGATCGAGAATTGAGGAGTAATTTGGATAAAAAAAGCTCGTGAATCTCGGACTAGAGGAGCTTGCTAAGCTAGAGAGAGAGAACAGGAAGGCCCAGAAACCAGTTAAGATGGCTAACGTGAATCCTGCGCCTTTGATTTTGATTCCCGATCATGAAGGTGTTCTGAGAGATCCACAAAATAATCCCTATAATGCTCAGGGACAGAGGCTGGATGGTGAAGGTAATGTGATTCCTGAGCCTCAGAGGAAGATTGTTCAACCTGATGGATAAGCTTAAGGTGGACACGAAAATCCACAAGGAAATCCACAAGCTTAGCAACCAAGAGCACCAGAGCCTCCTGCTAGGAGGACACTAGCTGATTACAACAGACCTGATGTGTTTTATGCTAACAGGTATGCGATTGTACCTCCTGCGTTTCCGCGAAATGATTTCGAGTTGAAGACTTCATATACTATATGCTTGTGGGACATCACCTCTTTCATGGACTCCCACATGAGCATTCTATGGATCACATAGAGGACTTTGAGTCTTTAGTCACCGGAATGAAGCATAATGGAGTGAAATATGACTACTTACACTGCAAGTTTTTTCCTCACTCTCTTGGAGGAGAAGCT
Organism: Orychophragmus violaceus; assembly: GCA_030180135.1. Classification (NCBI taxonomy): domain Eukaryota; kingdom Viridiplantae; phylum Streptophyta; class Magnoliopsida; order Brassicales; family Brassicaceae; genus Orychophragmus; species Orychophragmus violaceus. Next base: position 87,456,851 of record CM058238.1, read on the forward strand.
GCTAATTGGGTGAAGCAGATGACACATGGGCTTTGACTACTTGGGATGCAGTGAAGAAGAAGTTTCTGAGGCACTTTATGATGATGCTAGATCTGATCAGCTTAGGCATGATCTTTTGGGATTCAAGCAGGGATTTACAGAGCCCTTGAAAGCAGCTTGAGTAAGATTTAGAATGTACCAGAGAGATTGCCCACATCATGGTTTCACTGAGGTTCAGCTGCTGGGCATTTTCTTCAGAGGAATTGAGTTATGGTATCAGATGGCTCTAGATGCTGCAAGTAATGGGAACTTCAATACCATGTCTCCAGAGGAAGCTAATGAGCTTATTGAGAACTTGATAACTAGCAATAGTGTCAAGAATGCTGATTTGGAGAGACAGAAATCTGGTGGCAAAGCTGATAGCTCGCAGATAGCTGAGATGAGGAATAAGATTGATTATGTCCATAGCATCTTACTTGGGAAGAAGCAGATCCAAGTTGTTGCAGATGCTGATGAGTCTGACGACGTGAATTACATAGCTGGAGCTGGTTATCAAGGTCAGAGATATGAGAATCAGCAGGATAGACTTATGGTTTCACACCAAAATCTGCATTTCATAGACCCTTTCAGCAGAATAGCTCTTTCTCAAGAGACTATGGTTCTTCATCATATCAGCATGTTCCTCCTCAGCAGAATGATAAGATGATGAGTTTGATGGAACAACTCATGGAAGGACAGCAAAAGAGTACAGTGGACTTCAATGGAAAGATAGATGCTTTGTACCTAGATCTGAATGGGAAGATTGAGTCTCTGAGTACTCATGTGAAGAAGCTAGATGTTCAGGTGCAGCAGAGTCAGGAGCAGCGCAAAGACAGTGGATCAGGAAGAGCTGAACAGAAGCAATTCGTCAATGCTGTGATCACAGGAGATGAAGTTAATCTGACCCAAGAGGAAGAAGACATCATAGCTGATTTTCTGGACGATTTATGTCTGTCTGCGCCTAACATCGATCGACACACTACGTGCATCGATCGACACAGTACCGATACGTATGATGAATATGCTCGAAATCGCACTGCATCGATCGACACCCCACATGCATCGATCGACACTACACGATTACGAGACCAGAAACCTGCAATAGTCCCAGAACGAGTATGTAAGCCTTTTGTACCCCATTCTAAGGCCCCTACGAGGTCCAAACAGGAGCTAGACGAATCTAATTGCATGAAAGTGATGGAAAATGAGCTGATTCAGATTTCAGAGAAGCTTCCAGACCATGAGTCTTTCTGCTAGACTGTTCCATCTTAAAGGACATATTTGAGCGCTCTCTGTGTGATTTAGGATCTGGTGTGAATCTCATGCCATACTCTGTGGCTGTGAGATTAGGACTGATGGATTTACAACCTACTAGGATCTCTCTTATCCTAGTTGATCGATCAAAGAGGTATCCAAAAGGTGTTCTTGAGGATGTCCCTATCAGAGTCGGAAACTACTCGATTCCAACGGACTTTGTGGTGCTGAAGTATAATGTTGAGCCTGATGATCCTCTGCTACTTGGTAGATCATTTCTAGCTACTGCTGGAGCTGTGATTGATGTGAGACGCGGTCTGATTAATCTCTACCTGGGAGACAATCCACTGCAGTTCAAGATGGATAAGATGCAAAGATCCACCATTGATGGACATAGTTTCAGTGTGGAAGTGGAAATAGAGATTCCTATAGGAGAAGAGAAGATGGTAGTTCATTCTGAACTTGCTCTAACATCTCCAGAGCCTGCAACTGCTCTTAAGCAGAAAGCTCCAGATCTCTTTCATCCACCAAAGCACATGTATGAATCTCTTAAACTTAATTCTCCTAATCCATCAGCAGTGAATGCAGGAAAACGCAATATCCCACCCACGATTCGCTCCTACCCTGGTTCTTCTGGCTCTTTCCTTGGGATATCTCATGCTCCTACTGCCTATACGCCACCTTGGATGAAGAGACATTCACAGAGACATTCAAAGTCTCTGTTGAATCCCCCATAAGTCTGATTCTCCTTCCCATAGTCAAGCTAATGACTAAAAACAAGCGCTGAGTGGAAGGCAACTCACTGTTAGGTATTTTAGTTCTTTATTTTTTGTTTTGATTTTGTGTGCTTTGATTTTTCTGTTTTGGTGTGTTCAGAGGCGTGAGTACAAGCAGGATCGCTCAGCATCGATTGACACATCCTTTGTGTCGGTCAACACAGATGCAATTTATGGTTTGCCGATTCAATTGCGGTTTCGACACCGGTTATATTAAAGACCGCGAGCAAATTGCCTAGCATCGATTGATGCTGTCTTGGGATCGACACAAGCCGACAACATGTAATAAGTTCTGATTTTTCTTCTACATCGCTTCAATGTGATTTCTTTTTTTCGCCGAGCCTAAGCTTGACACCACTAGGGATAGTGTGTTTCAAGTGTGGGGGAGGTAGCTACTGACGCACCACTTTTTGTTTTCTTAGAGTCAGTCCAATTTGTTTTATTGAGTAAAAATTGAGTAGGAAACAAGGACTTTTTGAGGAGTTACTACACTTGCAGGAACTTAAGTGACCATTGGATGAGTTGCAGATGATCTATGACTATTAGAAAACCCAACACTGATCAGCCTACAGAGGACACCCATATCACTTCAGGTATTCAGAGAATCCATTACTGACTTCGCACTTAACTTGACTTAATTTTTCTTACCCTGGGGCTTGGTATAATTTGGATCGGATTCCTCTGATAGTTCTGGCACAGCTTGTAAACCTGTCTAAGTATGGTTCCCTTTTCCCCTTCCTTAAAGTAAAAAAGTAGAGATATAGACTGAGGATGAGCTAGTAGCTTCGAAGTGGTCGCGGGAGTAATAGAGACCCCTATTACCTCATGTGCATCCATGGAATGTGTCCAAAGTACATCCCACTGCGGGAAGAGCACTGATAGAAAAAAAATGATACCCATATGGGAAAAATCAGTTGCTAAGGAAGGAAAAGGAGAAGAAAGGAACCAGAAAAAGATAATAGAGGGGTCAGATGCTAATAGAGTAAGAATCCATGTGTTCTTTGATCGATACTCCTTAGGTGAGACCGTACTTATTAGATTACATAATTCAGTATAGTGAATTTGGATGCTCTGAATATGATTGTGGAGTTTACTCAGGATAGTTGCTAAGTGTGGGGGAAGTATATGTTGGTCTTGATGCTTGCATGTTCATTTTCATGTGGCTTACTAAGGGGAATCTGAGTGTGGTGCTTCTACGATGAAACGAGTTTCTAGAGTTTTCAAACTTCTTATCCTGATCTTGGTTTTATGTTTGCTTGAGGGCAAGCAAAATCTAAGTGTGAGGGAGTTGATATATCATGGTTTTTAGGACTTTCAACCATGGTATATGTCTTTGTTATCAAGTATTTTAGAGTCTTTTGGAGTCCTTTTATGTGTGTTTACTGGTCTAGGTACGTTTGTAGCGGATTTGGACATTATGTCGTATTCTGGAGCTATTTGGAGTATTTACCCGAGAGGAAGATGTGACTGTCGATTTTGGACTTATGTGTCGATCGACACACATTTTGCATCGATCGACACACATTTTGCATCGATCGACACATATGCGAGATGGACTTTTCTCGGCGAGTTAATGAAGATTTATAGAAATTGCATTTTGGCCCAGAAGTTTCTCATAATTACAAAGAAGCCCCATACGAGTTTAGATCATTATATTGGGGTTTCTAAGCCATTGTTTAGACGACGCTTTCAATACGCTTTTCATATGCTTTACTTACACATTCTATTATTCAAAGAGAGAGATATTTGGAACTCATATTCCTTGTTTCTATTTTATGATATTTGGTTTTCTATTCATCATGTCTTTTGTTTCATCTGCCATGTCTGAGTAGTTTACCTGTTAGGTTAGGGATTCTCACAGGGGATTTCATGGAATTATAGGTTGATCAATCTATAGGGATTCATATCTTTCTAGCTCTTCATCTAGGGTTGTTCTTAATGCTTGATCTGAATTGTCCACTTAGATTATTGATGTTAAGTTGATTTCTGCAACGAAGTTGATTAATTAACTAGAAAGAACCTAGATGAGCAATTTGACTATCTGCAAAGAAATTTGGTTTAGAAGAATTGTGAACAAAAGAACTTGAGATTAATGCATGTTTAGGATTTCTAGAATTCCAACGAAAGTTGGTCTGCTAGGTTGCTAGACATAGATAATACTCGCAACTAAATTTGGTTTCTTATGCTTTTGTGATTCTAGTTCTAGAACAGTTCTTAATTTGATCATGATTGATTGATTTGCATATGTTCCTGATTTCCTGAGAACTAACTTGACATGACGCTTCGTTTGATTGATACACACCGCTTGATTTACTTTTCTGCTCTGATTTATTGCTTTCACTACTGTTTACCTAGCTTAATTCGACGTTCTATAATCTATCGCAAGAGTCTTCAGTCTCTATGGATCGATACCCTATATACTACTTGTTCACGTCTGCGCACTTGCAGTGTAGCTCTAGGGATTAAAACTCTGAGCATATCAATGTGTGATTGCTTAATGAGTCTCATGATAAACAAAATTCTTGTGCTTCGGCTAGATGTGTGTATGAGCTTATTGAAGTATAGGTACTTGAGAAGTACACGAAGCTAAAAAGGGGGAGATTGAAGATGCAGTGAGCCGGAGCATGAGTTACGACATATGCTGAATCAAGCAACATGTGCAACATCGACTGAATCAACGACATAGATTAGAAAGAGCGCGAGCTGGATCTGAGTGACATAGAAGCTAAGAGCTTACTAGGACGAACCTAAAGGAGAGTAGTTGAGTCGGACATGTAGATTAGTGAAGATACGCATGAAATATGCACTTAGAAGAGTTTAGGAAAATAGGCTTTTTCGTAGACAAAGATAAATGAAAAAATGCCTAAGAGTGTTTAGGAAATATACCTAAAAGGATTAGGAAGTTGTGCGATGACCTATATTGTATAAATAGGTCATCTTGCGCATCTGTGCTTGGTGCGCCTTGAGAGAGATATTACTTTTAACAAGGGTTTGTGTTTTTCTTAGATAAGAAACAAGTTTCGGTGTTAAGGGTGAATCTAGGAGCTTAGAGATCATTGTGAGATCGAGAAGCATGTGAGTGACTAGGTTGTTAAGGTTAAACGTTTGTTTGCTTTGCAATAAAAAAATCTTTAAAAAAAATTACACTTGTGTCACATTCTGTATTACATCAGTCTCGCATTTTCAATAATAACTAATAAGTGGAATGTCCTATGGAAATGGAGGTGAAACTCTCCTTTAGAAAATATTCACATTTGTGGTTGGCGAGATGACTCTTCATAGAGCTACTTTCCATCTCGCTTAAATCGACATCTTCCATATTTTCTCATATTTGAGAGTGATATTTATAAGAAGACCATCCCATGATCTTTCCCACCATATGATTTTCCTCTTCCGACTTGTCTCATCTCTCATTATTAGCATGAGAGTTGGTAATCTAACTTAGAGTAAAGTGTTAGTGAATCTTATGGTGCTCCCGTGAGTTTTTGGTGGTTTTCTCCCTACTGACATTATAGGTTTCATATAAACCTATCTAATTAATAGGGAGAAAGCCACACAAAAACTCCCACGACAACGATTTTAAATAAGTGATTATATACAAAATTTTGACGGGTTGTTGTGCATGAATGATTAGATTTTATTTTATTTTGTTAAAGCACATCACATTTAAAATTGGTGAAAAAGTATAACTATTGATAGAAAAATAAATATTAACAGTTTTTATCTTACATTGATATGAAATATCATTATGAATTGATTTTTTTTTTCATTTTGTGATTTGTTTCCTTTTCTCATATGTTTTATTTTTGTTTTTAAGATTTGCAGTGAAAAAAAACAGTGAACCTGAGACAAGGATTTTTGTGACTTGACAACGTCAAGACAAACCCTTAAGACTCTTCGCTGATCAAACTCGGGACACAATTCCAAAGCCATGTTATGTGTAAACGACGTTACGAAACAAGCTAAGAAACCATATTATATTTTTGCTTGGGTTGAATTATTAATGTCTATAACATTTTCACGGCCAACAAGGTCTGGTCACCAGAAACAACAACCACAAGAACAACAACACAGTAACATATATCTTACAAACACAAACTTTTCATCTTTGATCTTAAACAGACGCAACAGAAATTTCATCTGAACCGGTAATAACCTTAAACACATTCTTGCTTGAAGGCAAACCAGCCACTGGTTCATCTTCAATTCCACATTCATTTGTTCCTCTCCTAATCATGAAATAACCATCCTGCAAAATTTCATACATGTCACATTAAAACACACACAAATCTATAACTTCTCCTAAAATTTAATTACAGATAACACTTACATCACCCCAGCTTCTGTTCCATTGATTTGCCAACAACTACAAACAATTGAACAAACAAAACAAAAACGTTACGAATTCTTGTTTAATTTCAAAATCGATATAACGTTTTGACATTTACCCAATAATCTTCTCCATCATCTGTAGTTCCCCAACCAATAAGTTTAACAGCATGACCTCCAATGTTAGAACCTGTTATGTGCTTATACACTCCAGATTTGTAATGAGCAAAATCCTAATAAAAAAAACAAACCATTAATGATCCATCTTTCTTTTAACTTCATCCACAATCTATAGACCATACCTCATAAACTGTAAAAGAGACTTCAACAGGTCCATTCTTATAAACCTCAGCCATGATGTCTTGTGGATTAGACTTGACAGTGTATGTACTAACACTGTAATGTTTCGACTCGGTCCATAACTGGTTTCCACTAACGCATTTCCTCAAACATTTTGGTGTAGGATATGCCGGTTCACAACCCGGGTGAGAGCATCCGGTATTATCAAAGTATGGATCACACTAGTAAACCAAATCAAACTTCAATCAAAACCAATTCCAAACTGAGTGTTTTTAGTGAGAAACTAATTTTACCTCTTCAGTGACAACACCACTGTATGAAAAGTATTTCCAAGCAGCAATTGGGTAGCCACCGTCACAGCCATCGCCGCAACGGAATCCACAACATGCTAAGAGATCATTTACTGATAAAGAAATGTTCTTGAAGAAACAAGAAAACAAGATTAATCTTTGGATTATTCAATTAGTTCTGAAATGTTATTAAATGTTGATTAGTATTACCATTCCAAATTGGATACAGAATCTATCAGATAGTGATTCAACAGCACCAAATGCCCAGCAAGAACCACAATGTCCCTATATCCAAAACCACAAAATTTCATAAAAAGTTCTTTTTTTTTTTCAATAGAACTACAAAAAGGCTGAAGCTTTACCTGATCTGTAGTCAACCAACACACACAAACACAAACACAAAATCAACAGTTAGTAACCGATAAATGAAGATGCAACTGAAACACAAACTGCTGAAACCAAACCTAAGATGTTTCCAATACTGGTGCACTGTGGCCAAGCGGTTCTAGCATCGAATGATTTAGGTAGCTTCAAAGATTGATCATGGCTTACAATAGGAACACCTAAAAATTGCTTCTTAGGTGCTGGTTTAACTCCGAGGAGACGCTTAAACTCTGCAACCTGCAACATTAATAAAAGGCAGACAAAAATTTTGTAAGAACAAAATGATTAATTATCATTACAAGAAGAAACTTTTTTGTTTCTAATAAAGAGAGTTTACAGTTGCGTTTGAAAATCGATCATTTATAGCAGCTTTCCATCCAGCGTTTGGATCTTGGTTGACTTTCTTGACAATCTCTTCCTGTGAAAATTCAAAATCTCGATTAAGGATTAATCAGAAGAACAAAACAAAATAAGTTTTAGAATTCAAACCTGAAGTATCTTCGAGTTCAGTTTCTGTTTTGAAAGATTTTCTGCTGCAACACCCTGATTTAGACATAAACCCAGAAATTTGTAGTCGACAAAGTTTAGATCTTTCTTGATTATATTTCATGTTTATCGGAGTCATCGAAATTGGATTACTTTATTCATCAGAACCCAGGAGCAATATATAAAACGAAATTCATCTTCTTTCTTATGCATCAAACTTACAGACAAAAAAAAAAAAAGAAACAGAGATTGTGAAAGCTAACCTGAAAGTTGAAAGATGAGGAGACAAGCCCTAAGAGCAAGAGAACAGAGACCAAACAGAGTTTGGTAGTAAAATCAGCCATGGAATCTTTCTACTTTCACTTTTCAAGTCTCTTTTTCTCTGCCCAGAAATCAAAAGATCTCGTTGTAGAAGTAACCTCAAATAATGGGAGGATCTCAATATATAATAGAGAGAGAGTGGCTTATCTACTGAACAATGACAGAGACATTTCTTGGGAAAGTGAATAAGATCTTAGCCGTTGATTGGTTCACATCTACGAAAAACTAGGCGCTTCAAGCTATACATGATCGCCACGTTGGGTCAATATATGTCACCCGATTGGAGTTGGACTCTTCATTACGAAATCGCCATAATCACTAGTATTAGTATATGATACATTTTTAATTATAATATCTATACGACAAATTTTCGTAATTTTTGTTCATCATTTTAACACCAACAAAAGCCGTATTATCAAAATATTGAAATCTCACATATTAAAAAAGCTATCTATGAATATTGCATAGTCCTTGATTAGAGTAATATTTGGTTAAGATTAGGTGTGAATAAGATAAATTTTGTATTTCTTTTGAACTGATAATTTTGGAACTTTATACTTTATTGTATTGTTATTTAGTCATATTTGGGTTTCTTCGCATTCTCCTTTCTTCCTATTTTGTTTGATGCTCATGAATGCAATTTGAAAGCTTTGTGGTGTTCCCTATGCATGTTTCGATTTTAGTTGGTTATGCAGATTTTTCGGGTTTTTTTTCCGACAAAATCATAACTTCATTAATCAACAAATACATCTTTTGATTACAAAATCCAAGACAAATACATAATTACATCAACACACTTATTACATACACAAATGTATGAGCCATATACTGAGAAAATACAGCAGAAGGGAGATTGACGATGCTTTCCGAAGAGTAGTCTTACTCGCTAACCGATCATAATATCGGTTATTGTCCAACTTCATATTTGTTCTTTCTCTGATGTGATTTGTATGCAGCATCTTTTGGCTGAACATTCTTTTCACAAAACACATCATGATACCTGATGTGTCGTAATGAAATCCTGAAAAAAAAGACACTTTGATACCAACACTTCCGTATCAAGGTCTTTATGAAAATTCTTGTTTCTTGTCTCTTCTTTAAAATCAAAATACTAAATAATTGCTGCCAAAACTCCATGTGACCATGTTGGGAGAGATATTGATTTTGCACTTTGCCCAAATCGTTGGTGAAACAAATTTGTAAAGGCATCGTGAAAGTGATAACCATAAGACCCCAAAGTCTTATAAAAACTTCATCAGTAACACTCCAATTATGTATGACCAGACAAGATTTATAGATACCTCTTGGTAGCCAGCGAAACGAAATGGTATCCTTCTATCTTTTATCGTGATGCTCTTCAGATCTGACCGTGTTGTTGCATAGTTCATGAACTCGAAATAAGTGACTCCTGGATCCCATGTCCATATTTGAAAACCATTTCCTAACTTGGAGTGATCCAAATTAGAATCATGAAGGAATGTTTAGATCAATCCTGATTAAATTCTCAGATTCAGATTATCCTAAACATGCTGATCTAGGTTCTTCTCGAGTAGAAACAATGATAGATCTCACCTTTTACCTGTTAATGCAGCGGAAAGGGAGAACAGGTCAGAGATCAGAGAGCCACCAAGTGATAACTCCTCCAGAGGTTCACACACGCACACCAAGCAGGAAGAGAGGCTGCTAGACCACACGGGAATCGGCGCAGAGAGAGAGGAGGCTCGCGGCTGGCTAGGGTTAATCGCCTGAACTCGTCTCAAGTTTTATTTATAAAACTTGTTCAGTTCCGTTTGGGCCTTTGGCCCAAATACCAATTAACTCGACGGCGTTCTCGCACTGTGTCGATCGACACGCCTTGTGCATCGATCGACACACAGTGGCTAAACCCATTTATTCTCTCTAAGTACAGTAAATGCCTAGCACTTTTACCGTACTTCTGCTAAACCGTTCCTACACATTTTCCTGTTAGCTTAGGCGTGTGACCCATATGGGATCATATAATAAAGGCAATAAGTCCAAGACTTATAGATCATGAGCGGACTCTAGCAAGCCATCATGACCCCCAGTATTATATGACTTATGTCTGATCATTGACATACTCTTACTTTCTAGAGACAGTACCGAGATTACTGGAAACAATTCCAACAATCTCCCACTTGTACTGAAATCTCTGTATTCATAATCCTTTTGTCACAATATCTCGATTAGTCATAAGGCAAGATTGGTGTCATCCTTATAAAGCCTAATCTTGTTCATCGGACTCTGATTCGATACTGACAATCCAAACGACTCGGGACAGTCCGTTTGAGCATTGCCATGCATTTTCCAGTATTCAAATCTCCGATTGGCCTAGAGATATTCACTCCATTTATATTGGAGGGACAAATTCCGTCTTGTTCCATCACTGTAAACTACTCATTTCATAATGTACCCAAACAAGGTCCTTATAACTATCGCTTAACGACAGCATTAGACAATGATCAAAGCGCATTAGTTCATGTGCAGTCACATGCATGCGAACTCAGGTCTAAGGACTATACTCTATAGTCGTAGTAAGAATCTCTTATGACACAGATATAAATATCCTGAAGAGTTCTTATAATCGGGTCTTGTCCGGTCGTATGTTCCCAACATACACCTATGTACTGACTTTGATGCCGCGCATCTATGACACACTGAGACTTTGTCATAAGTCACGTACCAATCCAGTCTCACACGGTTGTTGGTGTTCCAATTTCAACAACCTTCGACTAGGGACGGGATGATATAAAACATCTATCAAATATAGGGTCTCATGATCAAGCTAAATGACTTTGATGACTCAAGATCAAGTCACTTACTTCGATGACCTATAAAATGGTTTATATCACTTTGGAACGATTATTTCATCACAGTTAAAATAATCTTGAAATAATAATTTCATTAAACATAAATGTTTTACAAGAACATATCAAATGACTAAATAAAGCCCTCAAACTCCCACTCAAATTTAGATTACATTTCAATGTCTCTAATGCCTACAGCTTCAGTCAGGAACTCGAGCTTAGGCCTTGGGAGTGGCTTTGTCAACGGATCAGCGACATTATCATCTGTCGGGACTCGGCTGATCTTGACTTCCTTTCTATTAACGATGTCACGTATCAAGTGAAATCTTCTTTGAACATGCTTGGATTTCTGGTGTGATCTTGGTTCCTTTGCCTGAGCTATAGCACCATTGTTATCACAAAACAGTGCCAGAGGCTCAGCCGCATTTGGTATCACACCTAGTTCCATAATGAACTTTCGTATCCAAACAGCTTCCTTCACAGCTTCTGAAGCGGCGATATATTCAGCTTCTGTAGTGGAATCAGCAACGGTGTCTTGATTGGAGCTTCTCCAACTTATTGCACCGCCATTCAGACAAAAGATATAACCGGACTGTGACCGGAAATCATCTTGGTCTGTCTGGAAACTTGCGTCCGTGAATCCACTGACTTTAAGCACATCACTTCCACCGTACACCAAGAACTTATCCTTAGTATGTCTTAGATACTTCAAGATATTCTTTACGGCAATCCAGTGGCTTTCACCTGGATTTGACTGGTATCTACTCGTCATGCTCAGTGCATAAGCAACATCAGGACGAGTACAAATCATGGCATACATGATAGACCCTATTGCAGATGCATAAGGAATATTCTTCATGCGCTCAAGCTCAGCAGCCGACGTAGGGCTCTGCTTCTTGCTTAGCGTTGTGCCATGTACCATTGGCGTGAAGCCCTTCTTGGAATCTTTCATGCTGAATCTTTGCAGGACTTTGTCAATGTATGAGTCTTGACACAAGCCTATCAGCCTTTTAGATCTATCCCGGTAGATCCTTATTCCAAGAACGTATGCGGCTTCACCCATGTCTTTCATGGAAAAACAACTTCCAAGCCAGTCCTTTACCGACTTCAGCATTGGAACGTCGTTTCCGAGAAGCAGTATGTCATCGACATACAGAATAAGAAATACTATCTTGCTCCCACTAGTTTTCTTATACACGCATTGTTCTTCTTCGTTTCTGATGAAGTCAAATTGTTTGATCGCTTCATCAAAACGAAGATTCCAGCTCCTCGATGCTTGCTTCAATCCATAAATGGATTTATGAAGCTTGCATACTTTTCCAGCATTCTTTGGATCTATGTAACCGTCAGGTTGCGTCATATACACATCCTCTTCCAGAATACCATTCAGGAAGGCGGTTTTCACGTCCATCTGCCAAATTTCATAATCATGAAAAGCTGCAGTTGCTAGTAGAATCCGAATAGATTTCATCATAGCCACTGGTGAATAGGTTTCATCGTAATCCACACCGTGAACTTGTCTGAAACCTTTTGCCACCAACCTGGCTTTATAAATCTGGACATTTCCATCCACGTCAATCTTCTTCTTGAAGATCCATTTGCACTCGATGGCTTTTACACCAGCGGGTAAGTCAACCAACGAAATCACTTGGTTGACCGACATGGAGTCCATTTCGGAATCAGTGGCCTTGCGCCACTTAGAGGAATCTGGGCCCATCATGGCTTGATTGAAGTTCGATGGTTCATCACCATCAATGATCAAAAGATCATGACAGTCAGTCACGAGGAATCCTTGATATCTCTCGGGTTCGTGACGGATCCTCCCGGATCTTCGAACTTCAGGTACTACAGGTTCAGGCTCTACAATTTCTTGTAGGTCCTCCTGCTGCTCGTCCTCATTAGGTTGAGCAGTATCCTGTTCATCTTGAATTTCTTCAAGCAGTACCTTACTCCCACTGTCTTTCTTAGAGAGAAACTCCCTCTCAAGAAAGTTACAATCCCGGGCAACAAAGATCTTGTTCTCGGAACGTAGATAGAAGTAATAAGCCTTGGTTTCCTTCGGATAACCAATGAAGTAGCATTTATCAGACTTTGGTGTAAGCTTGTCTGAGATTAATCTCTTGACATATGCTTCACAACCCCAAATTCTAAGATAAGACAGCACTGGAGCAACTCCAGTCCATAATTCATATGGTGTCTTTGCTACTGCTTTTGATGGCGCTCTATTTAGAGTGAACACTGCTGTTAGCAGAGCATATCCCCAAAGGGATATTGGAAGGTCTGTGTGACTCATCATAGATCGAACCATGTCCAATAAGGTCCGATTTCTCCTCTCAGACACACCATTCCATTGAGGTGTTCCAGGAGGAGTGAGTTGGGATACGATCCCAAACTCTTTCAGATGATCACTGAATTCTTGGCTTAAGTATTCTCCTCCTCGGTCGGACCGAAGAGCCTTAATTCTTTTGCCAAGTTGGTTCTGTACTTCATTTTGGAATTCTCTGAACTTCTCAAAAGACTCAGACTTATGTTTCATTAAATAAACATATCCATACCTACTGAAATCATCAGTGAAGGTAATGAAGTACTGATAGTTTCCTCTTGCATTTGTGGACATTGGGCCACACACGTCAGTGTGTATCAGGCCCAATAAGTCACTGGCCCTCTCGTTAGGTTTATTAAAGGGGGCCCGTGTCATTTTGCCCATCATGCAGGATTCGCATTTCTCACATGACTCAAAGTCAAAAGAGCCAAGAAGTCCATTCGTATGGAGCCTCTTAATGTGTTTCTCGCTGATGTGCCCTAAACGACAATGCCATAGAAACGTTTGGTTCTCCTCATTAGGTTTGAACCGTTTGGTATTAATGTTATAAATTGGCGCGGATTGATCGAGTATGTAAAGCCCATTCGTAAGAGGGGCAGAACCATAGAACAAATTGTTGCGATTGAAGGAACATAATTTATTCTTAACTGAAAAATCATAACCTTCCAAATCCAACAAAGAAATTGAAATAATATTTCTGCTTATAGCAGGTACAAAATAACAATTATCGAGTTCTAAAATCAATCCCGAAGGTAAAGACAACAAGTAAGTGCCTACAGCTAGTGCTGGAACTTTCGCTCCATTCCCAACTCGTAGCTCCACTTGTCCTTGCTTCAGCCTTCTACTGTTGCTGAGTGCCTGCATATTAGTACAAATATGAGCCCCACAACCAGTATCCATAACCCATGAGGTATTATCAGAAGTAGTCGTATTAACTTCTATAACAAAAATACCTGATGAAGAAGTCTCGAAAGTCTTCTTCTTCAATTCCTTTAGACCTTCCAGGAATTTCTTACATTCTCTCCTCCAATGCCCTGGTTCTTTACAGAACCTGCAAATGTCAGTAGGCCCAGCCTTGGACTTGGGCTTGGGCTTTGGCGTGTCCTTGTCCGCGACTTGGACAGCCTTGGCCTTTCCCTTATCCTTAACAGAGGATTTCTTAAACCCCTTGCCCTTTTGCACCAAAAGTACATTGGGGTCCTTGGCGGTTTTCCTCAAGTTGGGCTCTGCAGTCTTGAGCATTCCGTGAAGCTCAGGCAATGTATTACTCAAGCCATGCATGTTAAAGTTCAGAATGAACTGATCATAGCTTGCAGGTAATGACTGCAGAATGATGTCGCATGCAAGTTCCTGGCTGATAGGGCAGTCGAGTTTCTGAAGATGATCGAGATAACCCATCATCTTCAAGACATGAGGACTCACTGCCGCATTCGCAGCCAACTTACAGTCTAAGAGGTTCTTAACTGTCTGAAACCTCTCAGTTCTTGCTTGCTCCTGAAAAAGCGATTTCAGGCTTGCCATTATCTCGATGGGTGACAATACACTCTCGAACTGCATTTGCAGCTCAGCAGTCATTGTCGCCAACATCAGGCAATACACATCATTTTCATATGACGAATGCTTTTCCCAAGCATTATGCAGAGTCCTGGCGGCATTGGCAGGAGGCCTCTCGGGGAGAGGATCACGAAGGACATAATCCTTCTTCTCCTGCTTGAGGACCAGCCTCAAGTTCCTTGACCACGTCAGGAAGTTCGTTCCAGTCAGCTTCTCCTTCTCGAGAACAGACCGGATTGAGAATGTGTTTTGTGTGCTTGTAGTAGTCATAGCTGAAATATATAGATAAAAGGTTATTAGTTAATATGTTCAATATGATTAATCTTATATTATACTTAATATGATTAATCATGCATTATATTCAATAACATAAGTTACCCTCAATAGAATATAATGATTCCAAGATCCACATATAACTAAGATCAAAGTGGGCCACTGGCCGTCACCCAACCTTAGCTTATATCGGTAAGCCCTATATCGGCTAATTATATCCGTGATATAACTCTTGGTTGTGAATCTGGGCCCGAGGCCCAATCCACTCTGATGTCTCAAGGCCCGGGACTCCCGATGGCCTAGTCAAGAAAACCAGACTATACAGTCATGTAATCATTAATGTCTGGGACTCCCAATGACATTTATGAATCACAAACCGTCTTACCCACGCAAAAGTAGACACCCTCACACTGTAAGGCCATGAATACAATTGAATGGGCTTCGACAGCTGACATAGCCTGGACAAGACATCCAACGCTTGATATTATTTGAGGTTCGTAGGTTTATTAAAATTTCATTCCCAAAATAGAAGATTACTATTTCGGGAAACTTTCTATTTTTGGAAACCTACTATTTTTGGAAACTTTCTAAAATTGGAAACTTTCTAAAACCGGAAACTTTCTAACTTTAGAAATTTCTTAAAATCCGAATCATGCAAATCTAGAAACTTCTAATTTAAGAAACTTTCTAATTTCAAAATATCGGAAACTTTAATTTAAAATCGATTTATATTCTTTATAAAATAAATTTTAAATTAATCTGAAGAAAGACTCAAATAATTGGCCCAATTGTTTTAACTTCTTGGCCCGAGGCCCAAGAATTGGTCCATGTCCAAGACATGACCCAATTGTCCAATTAAATGACATAACCGGTCTGGTTCATTAAAATTGGTCTAACCAAAATTAATTACTACGACGACCACAATTGTCAACCGGTTATTTACTAAACCGGATTTTCTCAATTTATTTGGTCCAACCAAATCAAATTAGAAAATCCTGGTTTAGGCACTAAATCCAATAATTATTTCGACATTGGATTTCTTATCCCGGTTTAACCAGAACTTAATAAATTTATTAAGTCTGTTTATTAAACCGTGACGGTTTAAGTTTTAATTAAATTAAACCGAGCCAAAACCCTAACCGCATCGATCGATGCTCTCAGCATCGATCCTGCATCGATCGTGCATCGATCCTGCATCGATCGATGCTCTCACGCGTGCACGAACGGTTAACAGATTTGGCCGAGAGATTCTCGCGAGATCCATGCGATCGTTTGATCGATCCATGCGATCGTGGTCAATCTCTCGCGGTTGCAACGATCGATCCATGCATTGCATCGATCGATGCAATGCGATCTCAGTCGATGCAAAAATCAGTTTAGGTCGCATACCAAATCAATATAGCTTGGTCATGCGATTTTTCAACTGTTTGTTTAGGATTCAATTCTTGTTTCTTAAGTGTTTTAATCTTATCAGTAGATTGATTCAAAAACACCTCTTTAAACAATCCTAAAAATGAATCTAAACAAGAAAAACCAGAACCAATAGCTCTGATACCACTGAAGGAATGTTTAGATCAATCCTGATTCAATTCTCAGATTCAGATTATCCTAAACATGCTGATCTAGGTTCTTCTCGAGTAGAAACAATGATAGATCTCACCTTTTACCTGTTAATGCAGCGGAAAGGGAGAACAGGTCAGAGATCAGAGAGCCACCAAGTGATAACTCCTCCAGAGGTTCACACACGCACACCAAGCAGGAAGAGAGGCTGCTAGACCACACGGGAATCGGCGCAGAGAGAGAGGAGGCTCGCGGCTGGCTAGGGTTAATCGCCTGAACTCGTCTCAAGTTTTATTTATAAAACTTGTTCAGTTCCGTTTGGGCCTTTGGCCCAAATACCAATTAACTCGACGGCGTTCTCGCACTGTGTCGATCGACACGCCTTGTGCATCGATCGACACACAGTGGCTAAACCCATTTATTCTCTCTAAGTACAGTAAATGCCTAGCACTTTTACCGTACTTCTGCTAAACCGTTCCTACACATTTTCCTGTTAGCTTAGGCGTGTGACCCATATGGGATCATATAATAAAGGCAATAAGTCCAAGACTTATAGATCATGAGCGGACTCTAGCAAGCCATCATGACCCCCAGTATTATATGACTTATGTCTGATCATTGACATACTCTTACTTTCTAGAGACAGTACCGAGATTACTGGACACAATTCCAACAAATCATTCATTGATTGGTACTGGAATCGAAAGGTTTCAAAGTTGAAACAACAGAGGCCGCCTGGAAACATCTTTAGCTGAGGGAAACCGACATAAACATCCATGGTTTGTTGCAGGATTTTAGTCGGACATAGATTCTCCCATAGAGAGAAAAAAGAACGAGAAATTGAAACATTAAATTCAAAATCATCGCTCAAACTTTATTCAATAGTAATCCTAAGAAAACAAACAAAGAAAAAGAAGAGTACAGCCGACGTCGGAGTCGACGTCGGCCGAGAATCGTCAAGAGATTAAAGGTTGCAACAATGGCCCTTTGGATCGCCGAGAGAGACCAGTTATCAAGCGGTTACCTTTTGCCTTTCATTGTAAAAAGTGCTCTACATTTGTTTTTCAGTTTGTTTCCAAATTTTTTTTGTTATCAGATGTAGCTTCCTTTATAACTTTAGAGTTTTGATTTCGTATAATTCTCAGGTTTTGACTCTAGTTTATCCATTTATGTTGTATGTTTTGTTTAATGTAAACATCTTTCAGATGAAAAGAGTATTAAAAATTGTATTGCAAACTTTTTTGTCACATCTGTCTCCTACACTCTCGAGACAGCGTGTCACCAACCCTAACGTATGACTTAAGTATCTCCAATAACCAACATAACTGACTAATCAGACAATATCTCATAAATGTAACTATACATAATGTAACAACTAAAATAAAAATACGGAAAACGCAATAAAACCCAAAAGCACCGATCCAGCTAAATGTCCATCTACTCGTCATACTCACCTGGAAGGAGGGAAAAAAGAGAGGGTCAGCAACAAGGGAGTCGCTCCGTGAGGTATGGGATGCTAAACGCAAATCCACGGACTCAGCCCAAACACTCCATATATAGTAGTGTAGCCTAAACACACACAATCACGGCATCTAATGTGTCCAAGAAGCAAACAAGGTCCTAGCGAATCAAGTGATTGCCCACACCACTCCACTGAGTCTCTGTAATGGATGTCGTTTCCATCGCACCGCCCAGAGGACACTTTATCGATCTTAGGACCCCGGAAACAAATCGACTTAGGCTGTCGTATCCCCGCATACAATACGGCCCAAGTACAGAAGTCCGTCTCTGTACCCCCGTAATCTCACCTACTCGCATCACAACGCATATATATATATTATATTTACATATGTATAACAAGCAATAACAGTTTAACGACAATGAAAAAAATGGGTTGAATCCTCTATAATCCTATCTGCAATTTGACAAACAACCTAGAGACTTAGCAAACAAACGGAGCACATATAGATACTAAACTACATATTTGGAAGTTTAAAACGGAAAACGAAGAGTTACAGAATAGCTCTCACCTTAGCCAATTGAAAATATGTGCTTTCGGGACCCCAGAAACTCAAAAATATTTAAAATCTAGAACCAATACGAAAGGTCGAGTCCGAACGGTATTTTTTTGAATGGTGAACAACGAGTAATGGGTTAATCCGGCCAAAGTCAACAAAAAGTCAACCCTACACATGACTCGGCCCGAACCAAACCGAACCCGCCTAAACGAGATCAAATTGATTGAAACCAAATAAACTCGGTTAACCAAATTAAATTGGTTTGATCCTAACTAAACCGGTTTTAATAAAAGTAAACCGAATAACCAGGTTTAAATGATTAACTAAATTAAATAATAATAGTAAAAAAGAATAAAATAAATAATTAAAAAGAAAGGAGAAGAAGAAGTTTTTTTTTTTTTTGAACATAATGTTTTCATATTGAAATAGCAGGAGAATAAAAAAAAGATTACAAGCATATATCTATAGTTTGTCTAACCCATTATCTGACTATTACATATTACTAAATGATACCCATTTAAAAAACAGAGCCTGAAGCCCAATTTTATCAGAAGCCCAATTGTACACCGAAGGCATTGTCGTCTTCATTCCCAGAACATGCAAATGCAGAGAGCTCTGAACTATAGAGAGATTGATCGGTATACAATCATCGATCCTAAGAGGACGTATATTGCAAAGGATCAACCCCTATCCAGTACCAGCAAGCCAAATATGCATCATGGCCGATGAGGTAGCAGGTGCCGTCTCGCGAAAGCTCAAGATTCTCTCCTTTACTTGCCTCTCCAAAGTAATTCGGATCGAATCAGCTGACCCGAAGTTGCCCCGATGAAGTCTACTATTTCTTTCACCCCAAATCCAATGCATCGCTCCTTGCCAGCTGAGGAGGATAAGTCGCCGACGATATTTGTTACCAGTAATTGACTTCAACTGACAAATCTGTGCATCCCAGTTCTGTAACGGCACTAATTCCAGTATGTTTGCAATTGTAGACCAAATTATCCAAGAAAATGGGCATTCATAAAATAGGTGGTTACGACTCTCCTGAGCTGTATTACAAAGTAAGCAATTCGCATCTGTTCTCAGACCCCAGTGCAGTAATCTATCTCTGGTCGGGCATCTATTCAACACAATTAACCATGCCAAGAAGCTATGTTTCGGTATCCCACCAGTGATCCACACTAAATTCGCCCAAAGTACCTCCTCGACATCTCCACATAGTTTCGAGTAGACAACACCAGTAGAGTATTTAACACTAGCTCTTTCATCAGTGATCCATTCATAAACATCCGGACAGTCATTAAGTTGAATGGTTGTAAGATGAGCTTGAACGGTTACATGTCTTTCTGATCTAGCAGGTGGAAGTATCCACTGTCCCTGCCTATTCATCGATGCGAGAGTTGCGTCTGGCGGTAGTAGAGTTCGTGGATGTCTCCAATCCGTCAAGTAGGCTTGTAAGCTCCCAAAGGGGCTCCAATTATCGGTATATAATCTGCAATCAGTGTCATTCCCCACATTAAGCCTTATCCAGGTATAAACTATGTCCCTGATTTTGATGAGTTTGTTTGCTAGCCATGAGTTTCGTTGGTGAGGTTTAGTAGTCCAGAAGTTGTTGATAGAGTCGTTTAGAATCTCCTTCCTGAACCAAGCCGCCCACACTGAACCTGCTTGGAAAAATAGAAGCCAAATCAACTTTATACAACAAGCCTTGTTCCAAGTAAATAGATCTTTGATTCCTAGGCCTCCTTGAGCTTTAGTCTTTGTTACCAACTCCCATGAAACTCTTGCCGAGTGATTACTATCAAGGCTACCTTTCCACAAGAATGTGCCACACATGGAGTTTATGCGCTTGATTACTTCTTTCGGTAGGATGAAGGTTGAACACCAAAAATTGGTGGTTCCCGCGACCACCGTTTTGATTAGGAGTAACCTTCCAGCAAAAGAGAGCGTCTTGACACTCCAAGAGGTGAATCGGCCTTTGACTTGTTGGATGAGTACTTCACAATTGGCTGCGGTTAGTTTCCTTGAGGATAATGGTACTCCCAAGTACTTGACAGGAAGTGTACCATTATGCATACCTGTTGAGAACATTAGTGCTTCTTTTTCTTGTGTCGATAGTCCAGCTGCAAAAAAATATGATTTCTGAAGGCTAACTGAAAGACCAGAACGGAGCTCAAACTCATGGAGAATTTGAAGAACATTCTGGACTGAAGACAAGTCTCCATCAGTGAAGATTAGAAGATCGTCCGCGAAGCAGAGATGTGTCAACTTTGAAGATTCACACTTCCAATGGTATTTAAACTTTCCTTCTTCAGCCCCTTTGTTAAGCATTAGTGATAGGTTATTCATAGCAATGACGAATAAGTATGGTGATAGTGGGCAGCCTTGCCTTAGGCCTCGTCGACCTTTGAAGTAACCATTGACCATACAATTGTAACCCAAGGTGAAGTTAGTAGAGCATATACAAGCCTTCAACCACCCGAGGTAAGTAGATGGGATCCTCAATCCTTGAAGGCAGTGAAATAGAAACTCCCAAGATATGGTGTCGAAGACCTTGGCTATGTCTACTTTGATAGTTATTCTTTTTGGACTTGTAGACTTGTGATAACCATTCACCATCTCTCCTGCCAGAATTGTATTCTCAAATAAGCAGTTTGTCAGTAACAAATGCCGTCGGAGATGGTAAAATAGGTTATAGTCGCTTAACCAACAGCCTTGATATCGTCTTGTACAGTGTATTGAGATAGGAGATTGGCTTGTAGTCTGAAATAGTAGAAGCGCCAGGATGCTTTGGAACAAATGTCAAGATGGTGGCGTTGGTGGCTGATGGCAGGAAAGAGGAAGCGAATAAATCTTGTATAGAACTAATCACTTCCCCACCTAAAATGCTCCATGCGGCCTTGTAGAACCCAGAAGTGAGACCATCGGGCCCTGGTGCCTTATTAGGATTGAGTTTCTGAATGACTCTTGTAATCTCCTCGGGTAGTGGAATGGTAGTCATCGATTGTTGGTGGGCAGCACAACAAGAAAATGGATTTAAGGCTTGAAACCAATCAGGAGGGGAGAAGACTGCAGGCGGGTACAGAACATCTGGTCCAAGAATACTTTTGAAGTGATTAATGGCTATAAGACTCATTTCTTGGGGATCCGTTACAAGCATACTCGAAGGTAGAAGGAATGATCTGATGGAGTTGTAGCTCAACCGCAATTGGCAAATCCTACAGAAATAGGGAGTATTTTGATCTCCACTCTTTAACCACTAGATCCGTGACTTCTGTTGAAAATAACACTCCTCAATGTGTCTAAGGAAGGACCATTTGAGCTGGACGTCTCTTTCTAGTTGGAGCAGCGTAGGAGAACGATCATTCAAAGCTTGTACCTGCATATCTAACAACAAAATATTAGCCTCACTAACTCTCTCTTGAATTTTGGAAAAGTTATTTCTGTTTAGATATTTTAGTCCACTCTTTATATTTTTTTGCTTCCAACAGAGACTAGTCAAGGTAGTTGCATTGTTTCTGGCTAAAATCCAAGCTTCCAATACCACATGCTGAAAGTTAGGGTGCTTAGTGAGATAGTTTAGGAATTTGAAGGGCTTGGTTCCATGACGGGGAAGGAGGTGAGCAAGGTCAACAATACAAGGGCTGTGGCCATAAATGTTTGGAGGGAGGAAGAAAGCTGAGCTTTGGGGAAAGGTGGATAAAACCAGATTGTTGATCATTAAGCGTTCTAGTTTCTTAGCAATAGGACTAGCAGGTTGGTGGTTGGACCAGGTGAAACGTGGCCCTTGAAATCTCAAATCAAACAAACCCAACTGAAGGAAGCAATTTCTGAGCTCTAACATGTGACTATCCAAATAGTCAACTTCAGGTAAGGAGTGTTCTGCAAAATGGAGGACTTGGTTGGAGTCTCCCCCAACCATCCAAGGGAAAGAGTCCAGATCAAGAAGGCTGTGGATGTTGAGGAGGTCCACCCAGAGGTCAGACCGTTCTGCTTGAGTGTTAGCTGCATATACTGAGGTGAACACAAACTGAGGCGCATTAGGCAAATTGACTTCACAAGAGAGAGTTTGTCTTGTTTGATGAACAACTCGAACAATAGCTGGATCTTTCCAAATAACAACAATCCTTCCATCTTCATCAGATAGATGATTTGAGCAGTAATGCCAATCACGGCATAGTTTGAGCATAAGACTATCCAAGTTCTGAGTTTTAATATGGGTTTCCAAAAAGAGTAATACTTGGGTTCACCCCTAGAGGTGAACCCTTTTGTTCACCTCCACCTTTTCTAACCAATCAAATAATTCCACATAATCTAATATTAAAAATAATTTAAAATTTAAAATTGTTTTAAAAATAAGAAAATAAAAAACGAAAATAAAAGAAAAGAAAATATATTTTATTTTAGACAAAACTTAAAAATAATTTTTTTATATAAAAAATATTAAAACCTATATCTTAATCTCTAAACCCTAAATTCTAAACCCTAAACCCTAAACAATAATTTGAACCTAAAAATTAAAATTAAAACTAAACCCTAATCCCTAAACCCAATATGTAAATCTTAAAAAATAAAAAAACTAAACCCTAATCCCTAAACCCTAAACCCTAATCCAAAGAGCTTAAACCCTAATCCATAAACCCTAAACCCAAAGAGCTTAAACCCTATACCATAAACCCTAATCCCTAAACCCAATATGTAAATCTTAAAAAATAAAAAACTAAACCCTAATCCTTAAACCCTAAACCCTAACCCAAATATCTTAAACCCTAATCCCTAAACTCTAAACCCAAAGAGCTTAAACCCTATACCATAAACCCTAATCTCTAAACTGTAAACTCCAAAAGGTTTACATTCAAATGGTCCTTAATCCCTAAACCCCAAAAGTTTTAGATCCAAAGGGTCCATAATCCTTAAACCCTAAACCCAAAAGAATTTAAACAATAATCCCTAAACTCTAAACCCTAAAGGTCTTAAACCCTAAAACCTAAGCCGTAAACCCTAAACCATAATTCGTAGACCCTAAACTCCAATTTGTGAACTCTAAAAATATATAGATATTGATATATATTATTATCTATTTTTATAAAATATTTGAATGTCTTTAATTTCTTAATTTTAATTTTATAATTTTATTTAAAAATAATATTACATGGCATATTTTTATTGGTTAAAAAAAGAGGGGTGAACAAATGGGTTCACCTCTAGGGGTGAACAAATGGGTTCACCTCTACGGGTGAACCTAAGTATTTTCCTTCCAAAAAAGAGTCAAATATAGGGTTATGACATGAAAGCCATTGACAAAAATCATTATGCTTATCCGGGTCATTTAGCACTCATTATTAATTAGCAAAAAGGAAATAAAGTTGTTTGTGGGATCAAAAAGAGGGGCAGCTTTTTGTGGAATAGTGTTTAGGGAAGGAGGAAGAGAGGTACCACTAGAGAAAAAAGCCAATTGAGAAGTGAAAGATTTAAAAGAGCTTATATCAGTTGTGGAGTCCGACCGAGATCGTTTATGAGGCAAATTGGTTTTTCTCGGGTCAGGAGGACTGAAGTCAAATGGAACAACATGAGGTGATATAGCTACAAGAGGCGCAACTGCATGGGGAATGATAGCTGAATTTGTGTTTGAGGGGACTGGAGCAGAAGGTAGTAAGCTATTGCTTACATCCGGAGTGAGTTTGGTCTGAAGTGAAACAGAACTTGGATCTTTCATAGGTTTTGTGTTACGTCCAGTTGCACAGGGGATATAATATCTGCCACTGAGTCAGTCATTACAACATCCTTCTGAAC
Source organism: Orychophragmus violaceus (assembly GCA_030180135.1). Taxonomy (NCBI): domain Eukaryota; kingdom Viridiplantae; phylum Streptophyta; class Magnoliopsida; order Brassicales; family Brassicaceae; genus Orychophragmus; species Orychophragmus violaceus. The sequence goes on from CM058238.1 coordinate 87,481,352, forward strand.
AATCTTCCATTTAGAACCATTTTTTCCAGCAGTAGAAGGAGTTTGACTAGGAGTGCCGGCTACTGCTTTGTTTGATTCTAGCTGCACATTTTGCTTGCTCACTGGTGCTTTTTCCTTTGCAGTTGTTTTAGCAGGTTGATGTCCTTGATTAGCTGAAGCATTTTTGGGAGGCACATGCAGAAGTAAACAATTTATTGCTATGTGACCCAATTCCTTGCAATGAGAGCAAGAAGGTGGCAACCAAGGATAAGATACTACAACTTCTACCACTTCTCCACTTTGCCGGGTAAATTCCACCACATCATGCAAGTTCTTTGTCAAATCCACTTCTACTTTCACGTGCGATAGTGTGAGACTTACAAGATTTTTGGTAAAATCATATGTTTCCACAGGTTCTCCCACTAGACCAGGCACTAGACTTAAACCATCTTGATGCCTCAGGTCAAGCGGAACACCCATTAGATGAGCCCAAATCTGAATAGAGTTCAACGGGGGAGAGGAGGCCGAGTTAGCTGACGACCATTGAGCCGCATGGAACATGGAATCGCCCACATACCAGATCGCTTTCTCCAAAATCTTAGCCTTCAGGTAATCATTTGGAACTCTAACTAGCATGGTTCTGTTGAGAGGGTTATTGTGAATCTCCAATTTTTTCCTTTTCCCCCACATATGGTTCAAAACACTTTGAATTTGACTATATGGTGGGGATCTTCCATTGAAGTAACATATAATAAAGTTTTTATGTAGTTCTGCTCCTTTCTCAAAGACGGCATCCAGGATAAGAACACTGGGTCTGCCCGTTTCAGAAAAGGAAATTGGTGCAAGACGCTTGAGCGATTTATCCTCATACCTGCGGATTTTCTCAACCAAGGAAAGCTTAGGAGCATCAACATTCGGAGCAGAGGCAGCAATTGCTTGTGGAGCAGAGAAGGGAGGAGCCAGGAGCCTGAGGAGCAGAGGCATCAGTTGCTTGCGTCGTAGGAACAGAGCCATCAATTGCTTGCGCCGTAAGAACATGAACAGAGCCACCAGTTGGTTGCGATGTAAGAACAGGAGCAGATACATTCGAAGAAGGTAAAGTAGTTTTCTCGACTACTAATTGATATTTTTTTCCAGAGAAGGAGACGACGGTAAGGGAAGGATGGGCTTGAATTCAGGATGGGGTAGAAAAGGATTGGTTTTACCGGTCGAGATAGAACTGTTTGAAGCTCTATTAGTGTGGATGGGAGAACTGCTTTTAGGAGCAAGAACAGTAAATTGTTGGTGAACAGTGAAAGTAGATCCAGATTTTTCTTGCTTTGGATCTGAGGGATCTACACAACCAGAGGAAGACTGAGCCAAGACAGAAGACTTAGTTTTGACTAACCTATCCTTATTCACAGGTCCCTGAATCGGAGCAGTACGTGAACGTTGGACGGTAAGCTAAGTCAGGGGGGTAAGGAGGGATGGGAGGGACAGGAGGAGGGAGGGTGTCGGTGGTCGGAGACGAGGATTTGCAGCCGGAAACATGAACGTTACCCCAAGGGCTCTGCATCGAAGTTTGTGCCTGGGAGCAAAAGAGATATTTTCTTTTTTTTAATTTTTGCTTTGATATCTTTTTGGGTTAAGGAGAAGAAGAAGTTACGAGAATGGAGGAAGATGGTGGTGCAACTCGACGAGTTGGTGTACGGCGAGGATGGATCGAGCAATGATGGAGACAAGATGTATTTAACGACAATTGCAGATCACGTCGACGATGGAGCATGAGCAGATCGTAATCGGTGGAGAAGCAGCGATTGATGATGGTATAGAGAAGATAACTTTCAACGCAAGCAAGCTCTAGTTTATGGCATAAACTGCTCAATCTAAAGCAACGGTGATCTCCGTTACACGAACACGGCTCTCCAATGGACTGCAGATGCTTCGGGATGCCGGTGGTAATAGAACGAATGACCATGGGTATTGTGCGAGAAAGGCGGTGAGAAGCGTTGTCGTTGCGATGACTCCGGCGGCAACGCGGGAATTTCCAACGACATGACTGTTCCGGTGATTGACGATGGCTGCGAGATCACACCGGGACGTCGGTGGTGACTGGTGGTGAGGACGCCGCGAGATCACACTAACCGGAAGAAGAAGATTACACTAGAAGATATGTCAAGCTTCTCCTCTCTTTCTCTTTTCTCTCTCTATCTTAACAATGACGGCTAGGGTTGCAGGTTGATGAGGATGGAGATATAAGCACTTGTATACACACGATCGCAAGGGAAAAAAATGTGGGCCTTTATTGGGTCAAATAAATAAAAGAAAAGGTGAGTTGGGCTTATGGTAATAAAGAGGGTCGTTACATTTTTTTTTAACACATATTTGACGGAGTATCATATTCCTTCTAGATCATATTTTAGCGGCTAGATATAGCTGCAAAATGGATAAATATGTTCCTTGCAGAAATGTTGATATGGTAGGAGCGTATACTAATGACCGTGGACAAGTTACTTTAGTGTAAATCAATTCTTTGATTACTAGACACACACCATAAGGAACTCAATTCTTACAAGTTATATATGCGAGTAGACAACAAAAACTTATTAGTGATAATAAAAAAGTATTTGGTGCACATGACATGACAGAATCACAATGCATGGGAGTTAAGTCGAGCTTTGTTGAGACAACTGAAAGCATCGATGTATGAGACGAAGCCCATGAACCAAAACTCAAACCCATCGTGCGTCACCACATGTACGTACCTCTCGCTTGGCTTTAACACGTTGGATGATGAATTAATGCTCCTTATCTTTTCCAGCTCCATCACCACCTATTAATACATTATTATACTATCATATTCTATTTATCAACATATTCTCATATTCTAAACTCTACCAACATCTAAATAAATAAATAAACAAAGATTGAAACTCGGAGCTGGCCTGACCTTGTAATATGCCGCAACACCGGCTGAAGAAGGACGACGGATGGCGTAATCGCTACAAAAAGTTACCCTTCTATTCGAAATGTATAACACTCCGGTCACTGGTCCTGAAGTGGTCGATGTGTAGCAGACGAACGAATCTAAAAGTTTCTCTGCGGCTAAGAGACCAAACTCTCTTTGAAACACTCTCTCTGGTCCTCCTTCAACGATCATCTTAGTGCCCTGAGCAAGCCTAGCCATGGCTGCATCACTTATGCTTGGACTATACTTCACTGTTCACGACCGGTCTCATAAAAATAGATGTGTTAGTTAGTTTAGTTCAAACATAGTCATAATTCTAACTCAACTCCAAACCGAGTTCCAAAATAAATATTTCATAAACCAAAGTTGGTATTATTTTCTCTAACCGACCGAATCGAACCAAACAGACCACAACAAATTATCTGAAATTTTATAAAACTCACATGTTCCCACTAATATAAAAAAAAAAGTAGGTGTAAATATTTGATAAATATAATACTTGATTAAGGAAGATTAGTTATTTATAAAAAGCAAATGGAACCTAAATTATAAACCAACCCAAACTTTTTATTGGAAAAAAACACGTTTATTATTCGATTAGATTTCTCAAAACGCAAAATCTCTTATATGAAGCCGAAATGTCCAACCATTAGACCATGTCCATCCAAAGTTCTGGGTGGAGGTTCTTAACTACTCACGTGGGTCTCACGTGAATAGTTAAAAATCGGGTTCTAAAAATCCTTATTTAAGAACCGGTTCTTACACTGTTCATGACACATGGCGGCTTATCATTCGTCTAATTTTTTTTTCGAATTTTTTTTTTTAACAATTTTCCCAAAAAAAAAAAAAAAAAAAAAATTTAAGAACCCCATAGGGGGTTCATTGATGTATATGCTCTTAATTAACAAAATTGACAAATTTGAGAAACATTTTATGGCATAGATCATTAAAAAGAAGATAATATATGAAAATGTCACGTACGGTGGTCTTTTAAACCGTCGGCTAATGCTCCCGCCTTACGAGTCGCCTCCTCCATTTTCTTCCCGCACCGATTCAATACCTCAAGAATCTTATCCTTAGACCCTAGATCGATCCATTAGTTGAAACGACATCATTAATTGATGGATACTTTAAAGAAAAACACAGCTGAAGTAAAACACATGTTCGTAAACTAATTACATTTACATCACTTGCTTACTCTTGTCAGAAGCCGAGGTGGGAGTAGTAATTTGGACGTATGGATTGTTATTTTTAGGACCGCCATGACCGTTGGTCTTGTGCTTAATCGTCGTCGAGTCTTTCTCGTTCACGGTCTTGTATTGTGGACTCGTGATCATGTTACCTAATAATGATATGTATGGTGGTACGTAGATGATACTATATAGGTGAGATTAATATAGATCGATGGCTCGTGGGTTGTACGCAACTGAACCTTTGGTAGTTGCTTTTTAAAGATTCTGATAAGTGATAACAATTGATTAATTAATTATCAAATGGACGGTGCCGGGGTACTGTAATTATTCCTCTGGTAATCAGATTTTTATTCTATCTTATCTGTAAATTATTGAATATTACAATTTTCTACGAACCTATTTTGGTTTTCACATTTACTTTTCCATTTGTCGTTTATAGTGTTGGATATGGGTTTACTTGATGGCCGAAACCTACTCTATTTATTTGAGTAGCCCAAAATTATGTTCGTCTGGCTCGGCTCAATATCATATTTGTTCGGCACACATGTTCGGCTTGCCTATTATCATGTCTGTTTGGTTCGGTTCATCATCACGGTACGGTTCGACAAAGAGTCATTGATTCGTACAAAAAGTATGATTATACTCAGTATAAATAGGAGGTTTACTGTTCACTAAATCCATTCGTTGGGATCTATTTAGTCTTAGCAGTTAGTTCTCACTTAATTACTCTAAGCATATGTTTAATTGTAAGGAGTTCGTATATTGACGATTTCTCCTCTTTCTTGTTTATTTGTCAGTTTACTTTTCAAATACGAAGAATTTATGAACTCTCATATTTCTTCCGACACCATCTTTTGACCGAATGAAAACAAAAGATCTCATATGAACATACACTTATAGTTGGAATCCGGTAACAACATATAGGATGAGAAAGTTAATAATTACAAGCTTCAACATCTCAGTCCATAGAAGAGGATACGTACAAAGAGAGAGAGTGAAAGAGCTTCAAAAAAGAGTATCTCACTTTCTCACCAAAGATTTCATGTATCCAAGACGGGTGACTGATAGCTATATATATATATATATATATATATATGATTGACATAACATATTATGGTTTTGTATCAGTCCTATGTAAGGATGTTGTGGTGGGTAAAAATATTTTACACTTTAAAAACCCTATTTTGAAAACTCTATATATACCTTATATCGTTTAGGGTAACCCAAACAAAATCCTATAGTTTCAGGGTTATACACGGGTACCCTAACTTTTATTTATACAATATTAATAACTTATAACTATTATTTTTATAGACTAATTTCTAGTTAAATATATGAATTAATTTGGTAAAATAGAATCTTGCATTTTTTTTGCGGGAAAACAAAATCTTACGTTTTTGGTAGGAAATCGAAATTTTAAGTTTTTTGCAGGAAAATAGAATTCTTCGTTTTTGATGGGAAAACGAAATTTTACATTTTTGACGGAACGGAATCTTATGTTTTTGGCGGGAAAACGGAATTTTACGTTTTTGGCAGGAAAACAGAATTTTTCATTTTGATTATTTTGTTTGGTTAGGCTGAAGGAGAAGATGATGATGATGATGATGAAGTTGAGGAATCAGAATCTGATAACGGAGATTATGATCTTGTTCTCTTCCAACTAATTGGTGAAAAAGATGAAACCTTTCACTCTTCTTCTCAAGTTAGTTAAAATTTCTGCTTCTTCTTTTATGTTTTGTTTGTAGAATGAAGATTTTGATGATGATGATGATGATGACAACGATTATAACCAGGCGGATGATGGTGACTCTAATGATCATCATCTTTACACTCCATGTCTGTGTACATATTTCGAAACTTAGAAATGATGATAACTAACTTTGTTTCTCTCTTTTCTTGCCAGTAGATGAAGAAGCCAACATGCATGTGGATCACATGATGTGGTCCTTGGACATTTCTTAATTGTGTGTTGTAATGCTTGTGCAGTGGACTTGAAGAACATGTATCAGTTCGGTTTCTTGACACAGTTCTTAAACGTGATAGCGAGGTTATCGGAGCTGATCAGGGGACCGGCATCTTGACTATTTGATATGACGTAGATATATCAGGAATCCATCTTTAAAGAATACAGACAACACCATAGTCGGAAAAGTCTATCATGTCAAATAAGATGAAGCATCCACTGGCATAATAAATCGAGTACCAGGTTCCATGTCAACCAAGTTAAACCTGTCGTAGGATTTTCTCAGCCAAGGGCAGTGAACTCGGTTGTCCAGCCAATCGACTTAACGGGTATTGGAGTTCCTGAAGATGATCTCCCAGCTCATGTCCAAGTACGACAGAAACGTACAGAACAACCAAAACCAAACTTCTATGGTCTTGGGGAATCAAGGCTTCAACCCACGGTCCAAAATCATCTAAGAAGCAGAAAGATGTATCCTTATGGTTCTAAGTCTTGGTAGTAGATTTCATCTTCTGTTTATTTTTATATTTTGACTTCTTACATTCACTCTACCATGTAATATTTTTTCTGGGTATGTTTCTCTGTCTCCTCTCTTGTAATGCGATTGTAAATCGAGAAAATCCAACAAACAGGTTTAACTATGCCATTGATTCATTATGTTTTGCTGGATATCTCCGACTGATTCATTCAAACCTTTTATCCAACGATTTTGGCTAATAAGACATAAGACTCTGTTTTTGCCTAAGTGTCTCCTTTACAAGGTTAATCATTGCTACTACCATCGATAAATGTTATCATAAAACCGTAGACAACTTTCTTCTAAGCTGAAAACCAAACTTGCGAAACCCAATTCAACTCATATTCGAATCTATCCAAGAAAAGGAAGAAGATTTGGATGGGTAAAAAGAGTATAGCTTTCCACCCTCAGATCTGATTCGAGTTTTTGATATAAGCCTCTGTCTGAACCAGAAAGTGTTCCTATATTTCACTTTCTCGTTATTCGGAGGCTAACCATATACACATATTCATCATGTCAATACAAAACAAAACAATGAAAATTAATGTCCGAAGCTTTTTTGGGGAAGAAGCTTTGATTTGAAGAAGCTCTTTCATCGAAAGATACAAAAGCCAAAGTCAAAACGACCAAAAGCAATACAGAAACGTATTGATGATCAGATTGATTTTTGCCTCCTAACTAAGCCAGGTATGAAATTTGCCTAAAGAACTTAGGGTTCATAAGGCTACTCTAAGGAGGCAGAACCAGTTAAAAACAAATGAACATACACACACAGAAACAGATTAAAAAGCAAAGAGATTGATGTGATGAGTTGCAAGAGAAGTGGCGCAACCCTTTTTATTCACTCTGTTTTCTAGGGCTTTGAATGATTTCAGTTTTATTACTATTTTGCCCTCGCCTCAAAAACGATTGGTCAAGGTTTGGTTTTCCGAACCCAATCAATCAATCAATTGTCAACATTGAAATTGCGTTCGGTTATGTGTTTTTTTGTTCAGATTCTTCCAAATTGTGAAGTGTGGATTCCCTTCCCAATTTAGTTCTTTTTTGGCTAGTTCTCTTTTTTGTGTGTTAAATTTAGATTTTTCCCCGTAAATTATATATTATTAATCATGGTGAGATACATTTTTGAGATACAAAAGTCAGTGAAAGACAAAATTTTCTGGAAACTAAATCCCAAAATAGAAAACGAAACACACATATTAATGGAATATTAATGGAATATTCTCGGAAACTAAATTGTACAGCTAAAATACACATAGATCAAAGATAATCAAAACCTAGAAATAACAACCACGTTTGCAAATCTTAAGTTCCGCAAAGAACTTTGAAAGAGACTTATTGATGTTGCTCACAGTATACCAAACAATAACATCTGCTACATGAAGATCCTCGAAGAGACACACTGTCAAATTTATACCCAAAGAAACAAAGCTTCATAACCTGACAAGATAAAACCGCTACTAGTTCCACTAAAACTCATTCGGATACGGCTAGGACACACACAAGCGCCCGAGAACCACCTAGATAGAAGCCCTAAACAAAACTCAAATCTTCAACAAAGCCTAACCAACCGAAAATATGAAATCGAAAAACTCAGCAAGAAAATCGCTCACAACAAAACTCACTGTAACGCCCTTTTTCCATTATACGCTGATCGTTGAGCTGACCGGTCAACAATCAAACAAGAACATGACCAAGTCGAACCCGAGCAAGTCAAACAGGAAAAGTTCGTCACAAAACAAAGCTAGAGACAGATCGGTTTGAGATAAAGGCTCATATTGATCCGTCCTTGACTCCGCTATCCTCACTTCCACGATACAAAGCTTCAATACATGTATCGCTTCCATGAGTTGTGTCGGTTCGGACTAAACCAATATACCAGGGAAGCATGTTCACTACTAAGTAAATAAACGTTACATAACGTTTATATCCTTACAAAACAGCTGCCATTTAAAAATCAAATAACCAACTCATACAACAAAATGGCGCCAAAGCCTAACCGAGAAAAAAAACAATGAAAACATCGAATCAAAATTCCGCCACAAGCGATCTCGAACCTACGCCGAGGATCTTCCGCATCCGTCGCTGCTAAGCTTGAAAACATAAAAAGTGTCTAATGAGTGATCTAAGATCACCCAGTGAATCGGCTCCCACTAATGGCTTATATTCTAACTAGAACTACAATCTACCACCCAAAACCCCAAAATAACAAACACAAACAAGAACGGCTTATCCCGTGCCACCATCACGGAATAAACCCACAACACGCAAGAACATTGCCAAAAGAAGAAGAATCAATTAAGGAAATCGAAAGCACTGTAGCACATGCTATCGATTAGACTCGATCTATCTATCGCATCCTACGAAAATCAACACACACACACGAGGCCCTTAAAAGATCTCGGTAACTTCCATGGGTTTACATCATCACCGAAAAGGTAACTAACCCACGGCTCCTAGATGTAAACACGAAGTCTCACGACCTAGGACACTGTTCTCAGTCCGTCGATACACATCGACTTGGGCTACCCCACGGTAACCTAAGTTTCCATGCAATTCGGCCCTAGGACATGACCCCATATTCTCCGAACCGCACACCTATCAACGTCACTCAGTAGGTTAACGCCATAATCTGAATCACCACCTGAGGGCACACAGTTCGACTAGGAAACTACCCAAGGATCCAATCGGGTCGGAAGTACCGGAACGTATTCAAAAACTTAGACTTGCGGGATCTAATGCACCCTAGAGTCCTAATGCAGAAATGTAAACACGCAGACTCGCTGGGACTCTAGCATCAATTACAATAACATAATTAACAAAAGCAGCACTAACAACACACTATCCTGCAAGTTCACACTCACCAACACCTCCACTCTGACTCGGTGTCACACCGAGTCAGCAACTACGAACTTAATCGGCCCCGTAACCGGGTTAACTGTCTACAAGGACCGCTCGGCCCAACACCAAGACAGTCTAAACAGGCCTGCACACAAAGCTCAACAACAACAAGTATCACCATAATCAATCACACAAGCAAGCCTATTAGGGTTAACTAACGTCTTTTAACTCATTCTTGTCTGCTCCCTTGGATTAGCAGATTGCTAACCTGAGACGGCTCATCAATCCCAACATTCTTTAATTACTCTTTCCTCTCTAAGTATCTTTTAATAACTCCTCAATCCTTCGGTTTAGAGTTAGTAAACTTACTAACTCCCCGACGTCTCATAATTACAATGTTGATTATGTGATTACGATGTTGATTATGTGATTTTAGCAGCTAGTCTCGATTTCTAACGTGTCATCAGATGTCTGACTTTTATTCAATTTTGGTGTTTACATTCTATGGAATTGTTTATTGTTTGTGGATTTTTCTTCTGTTCTACGTGGACTTAAATAGTGTGTTATAGATGTATCTCTATGTTGTGGATTTATAATCTAGAAGCTTATTTCTGAGTTGTTAGCATATTAGTAAGCTTGGGTTATTCTAACAATGAATATGCATGTTCAGGTTCACAATATGGTAATGAAACAGATGGAAGAGATTTATCTCGACTGGGCGGATGAAGATGATGAAGAGAGAGTGGATACAGTGCTACAAGACATCATCAACCAGAGACTGCAAAAGGAGGAGTGGACTTAGGAATGGCATGGAAGAGTTTTAGATGGTAAGAAACACAAAACACGGGTAACAAGAAGCGTCTTAGTAGTGAGCAGAATCCATAAGACGAGATCGCGGGTACAGTTGGTAAGAAAAATAAGAAAGTAAAGGTGAAGGATGATGTGAGCATGGTGGTGAGATGAGTACCAATGCCGAAGTTGTTAACCTTCTGAAATATGTGTTTGAGAAACTGGGTGAGATGGACAGCCATAATCGAGAGAAGTTTTCTACAATAGGTACAAGGTTTGTAGAAGTCGAGGACCAAATGGGTCTAATGAAAGGAGCTATACGTAGCTTACAAAATGATGCTAAGGTTGAAGGGAAGAATTCGGTACTCCAGCAGGAAGTAGTGGAAGATACATGTTATTCAAAAAACATGGTAATTTTTGAACTCCCAATTTCTTGCGGATTTTTTGCTATATTTTCTTTTGTTGCGGATTTACTATGGAATTGCGGATTTATTTGTTAAGTGTCCTTCTGTAGAAGCAGGCTGGAGATGATGTCCATGGAGACATTGATGTTGAAAACAGTACACCTGACACTCCAATAAGTAAAGTTTAATTGTTCGTGATGAACTAGTTCGTTAATACTTTCTTTCAACAGTACACCAGACATTGATGTCTTATTATGTAGGTTCCTACTGATTTAAATGGAGAAAAGGACAGGAAAGACAGTGCATCAGAAAACATGGTACGAGAATGTTGTGTTTCTTTTTTTTTCTGAGTTTCAACTTTTTTAACGTGTCTTAATTTCTGTTGATATGTTTCTATTGATTGTAGTCATGGTTATAAAGACCTAGTCAAGTGAAAAAGAAGCCAAAAGTGAAGAAGGCAGACAAACCAGCTGTTGGAAAAAAAAAACTGGAAATTCAGAGAAATTGGTCAAGGTTAAAAGTTGAGCCAGCAGAGAAGTTTGTGACACCAAAGAACAAATGAAAGCGAAAGAAAAAAGGTGTGAAACTTGTAGTTGAAGATGTAGGGGATGAGGATAACACAGATTTCAGAAATCATTTGGACATGCTAGCCGCACAGCTGCGCAAAAACAAAGGAGATGCAGATGGTGAGCGAATCAGACTCTTGGCTCGGTCACAACTTGAACCATATATCCCAAGCTCAGCTGTGAAAAGGATCATGTCAACCAGGGCAGCATTTGTAAAATTTCCAAGTGAATACGCGTATGATCCATTTGAAAAAGTGGAAGAGATGAAACTTCAAAATCTCTGAGACTTCATACAACAGGATGAGTAAGTATATGAATTTACTTGTACACTTCTTTTTTTTGTTAATACTTAACATAGAACATGTGTTTTTAATGTTTTTGAAAGGAAGGAGCCAATTAGCACATTCAACCCTGAAGTTAACTTCTACAAAAGACTAATGACGAAGAAGGAAGAATGGACAGAAGCTGAGTATGGTTGGTTAAGCGACCAGGTAACCTCTAATTTATTGTCCTTGTTGCAGATTTATTATTTCTTAGAGTGGGTTTAAAATTCCTTATTGCGGATATATTTGTTACTTACTAAGATTCTACTCACTTTCAGCATATTATGGGGGCAATGCGAATGTTCTGCAAGCAGTTGCTACATGATGAAAATCCTTACCGGACTGACCGTGTAGCTTTCATCCACCAAATGTTTATCAATTTTTTGGTATTAGGAGACCAAGGAATTTGAGAAAAAGAAGGCGAAGTTCATATTCAAGTCCGGCTATAAAGATGTGTACTCTGGTGTTTGTATTGGCGATGATAGCAGTTCTAACAAGAAATTGATTGACGAAGTGGATTTTGTCTATTTTTGCCACAACTCCAACGACAGCCACTGGGTGAGGTGGTTTTGTATGGTTTGTACGATGGTAACCACTCGAAGCACCATGAGAGAAGCCGGTTAAAGATGTCGAGGAGTCTCGATCGGCGATGACGCTTGTAGATGGTGAAAACTAGGACGAAAAAGTACCGGAAAAGATGAAAAAACTGTGTTAACCACATGTAATTGCTCCTCTCCGATGAGAGAACCTTGAAGTTCTCCCCTCACACTTGAGAGAGAAAACGGTTCCATCGATATGGGCTTCTAGAGATTTTTGACAACATCGATATGGGCTTCCAGAGATTTTTGACAATAATATAGAGGACACTTTTGTTTACAAACTATCATTGATAAAAATAACTAATTTAATAAAATTTAACTAATTATTTAATAAAAACAAAAACAAAAGGTAAAAAATAAAATATTTTCGACAGACAAGTCTACCAACAAGTCTTTCCACGAGTTTTACCAGACTATAGTTTTATTTTCCTGTTCACTTAAATGATTGTAGATTTTTTTAAGTGTCAAGTTATTTATTGTAGATTTGTTTTCACTATCCGCTTGAATGATCACACTTTTTTCAATATTCTCACAGAAGTTTGTAGTTTTATAATACGACACTCTTTGTTTTTATCTTTGCACTTATCAACATAAAAAACTAGTCGAATTGTCCAAATGTCCATTTACCATACACAATATTCTTCATGGTTGACAATGAAAAAATAGAAATAAAAAAAAACCATGAGACTTGAGACCACAAGTAAAATGAAAAAAAGAAGAGAAAAGTCAAATCAAAATCTCGATATCTAGAAATAGCAAAAGATTTTTTTGTTTGTTTGTCTTGCCTCCAAATAGATAGTCCGCAAAAAACGAATAACATATTAATTTTAGATCTCTTCCAAATATAACATTAATTTGTTAAATGCACTAAATATCTTATACAACACGAAAATATTATCTCGTTACCACGAACAAAAGCTTTAACCTAAAAATTAAGTATATGTAAAACAAATTTGAGAGAAAATATCATTAAAAAAGTTACAGCAGTATTAAATCTACGGTTACAATATAGATCTACTATAACATATGATGATATATGATGAATCTGTCCCAACTACGACATTTTCATCTTGCCTAAAAAATCTAATACAACTATATGAAAATCTACAAAAAAAAATTAAGTATACTATGACAATATAAATCTACAGTCACATAAGATACATACGTGATATATCTGTCTCCACATTAGCGTCTTCATTTTCCCTCACAAATCTATCTCTACATATTAAGTCTACAATGTCTAAATAAATCTACTACCATAGAATTTAAATCTACTAATTTGTTAACAAATCTACAAATCGGTTAATAAATCTACATTACTAGTCAATAAATTGGTCATTTAAAAAAATTATGCCGTCATACATAATAATTATGCAAGATATCCACAAATATACATCAGCACAAAATTTGTGACAACTATATCTAAGTTTACAAAATAATTCTACACACACCAGAATAAATTTACAAATTCCTAAAACAAATTAACGAGACAATATAAATATAAAAATTTCAAAATAAATTTTACATTCCAGTAATAAATCTACAGTCCTTAGAAAAAGTCTATAGCCCAATTATTAAGATTTGGAAAACCTAAAATTTTATTAATAAAAATTTTCGTAATATGGTTATTGAATACTTGTCCAAAAATATAAAATAGGCACAAAATTTGTTTTAAGTAAAAAAAAAATTCCAAGACATAGGCAGTAATAAAACATGTTTCCAAGACTATTTAAACTAACATATCATAATATAAACTATTCAATCATCCGTTTAAAAATATTGCAGTCATTAATCACGGCACCAATCATGGTTTTATTCATTATACCTTAAATAATTATTTTAAACAGATATATTTAATTTTTATATAATATTAAATTTGTCCGGTATATTTTATTAAAAATATCTAAATTTTTTCGCAATGGTTAATTTGACCTCAGAAAAAAATCAATCAAGACCTCTTTAAATCATATATTTTTAGTTCACATTTTATTTTCAAATCGCATCGACCTTTAAAATAAATAATCACTAGTCACTAGTTTCTGGCTTCGTCCTTTGGCCTCGTTCCAATTTCTTGACTTTGGCGATGTTCAAATAGCTTCTCTTATCTTTTGGTTTATCTCGATTGTTGCTTAGAGTAAATCTTGAATCACTGGTTTATTTGAGTTGAATTTAGTCCTTTCATGCGGATTTCAAAGTCTATAGTGGTTTTCGAGTTGTTTTAGTAAATATGAGCTTTTGTAGATTAGAAGTAATAGAATAAGATGCTTTCAGATCTCCTATCCTTAAATTTATCAATGCTAAGTGGCTGCTAGTCTCTCATTTTCTCTTGGATTATTGTTATTTATTGCTATTAGTAGTTTTGGCGTTGTGCAAATTCTTTAGTGTTATAGTATTCGTTTTAATCTTCTTTATTTGAGATATTAGGAAAAAAAACCCTGGTTCGGAATTGCGCTAGTCTCTATATCCATGTGGATGATCCAGGCTTTAGTTTAATATTTCGTATATATATTATTTGTTTGCAAACATTTCAGGGAAATAAATGTAGTCCAGTGGTAATATGAGTGCTTAGTGTTACGATGGGCCAGGGTTCAAAACTGTCTTAGGCTATTTTTAGCTTGCTTTTTTCATTAAACTTAAATGAAGGGTAAATTTGACTTTTCCCACATCATCTTCTTCTTAACCTAGTCGCAGACTCTGTACTTTCCTTTTTTTTCTTTTTGCAGATTTCAGTGATTTCTGCCATTTTTTCAAAGATTTTTCACTCATAATCTGTAGATCTACATTATATTATTACTATCACACCTTCACAAGACGACACTAGATGAAGAAGAAATAAGAGAGAGTATAGAAGATCGAGAGAAAGAGAGTAAAAGAAGGAAGAGGATAAATGTTTTTGTTTATTGATTCAAATCACTCAAACTCTCGTTACATAAATAGCAAATGCAAACCATACAATATTCAATGGGATGCAAACCACACACAATGATTAAAGAGAAACACACTATTTTAGTTATTAAAGTATTTATTAAAATATGAAATCCTGTAACACATTGCCGTCACACGTCCCCAAGACACACATTTATTCACTGATTCATACGATTGAAGAGACATTCTTCCGGTTCTCACCGACACTCACAGTCCCCGGGCAGTTGTTCCGTTCGGTAGTTAACTCATACGGCTCCTCATCGATGGCAAGCCATTGCTCCAAACTGAAGTGTTGACGCTTGCTCGGAGATCCAACTTTAGCCATCGATACATCCACGTATTCAACATACCAGCCGGGATTGTTGCCGGAGTTGTCAGAGGTCAGAGTAAAAAAACAGACTGGTTTCGGAAGACACGTGTCATTCCCAGTGAAAATGTCTACATTACCGCTCTCGAAGTAGTCGTATCCCGTTTTCCCACCCCATCTCTCTAGGTCTTTAATTTCGATATACTGTCCGGATTTGTCGGCGATTGTAACTCCAATGACCGCATCTGTGCCGGCGAAGTTTATCGCTCCGGTTGTGACTTTAAATGTGTAGATGCAATATTCTGGTTCCTAAGAAATTACGAAACAAATTAAAACCGGTTAAAAAAACCATAATCAAGGGTTGGTGATGAGATTTGGGGAACTTACTACAGCCAATGCAACGACAGAGACAGTGGCGATGAGGAGAAGGGAGAGGAGGAGAGCGTTAGGGCGAACCATAGTTGTTGATATGAATGTAAGAAATGGAGATTTGATCTGTCCAACTATGCTATCTTTCTGAGAGGAGTTTCAAGTGATTGTTAGAATATGTGAGAAGCAATGTGTATTTATACACCCAAGAATATAATGTGCAATTAATATTGGTTGGTCACTAATCAAATGAGTCTTTGGCAAATTACTAATTCTTATTAATCCTTTAATTAGTATGAAAATAAAAGGTGACGTTGAAACTACCAGTCTCCTTGAAGAGCTGGTAGTTGTTGGACCAAATGTTAAGATATGAATTAGAGTACTGTGTATCACATATATAAATTATAGCTACACTTTTTTTTTTATTATGATGTGAATGTTGATTTTTTTTTAAAAAAAAGAATGTAGTTGCCAAAAATATGTGTAGATTTGACATAAACTAAAGAAGTAAGACCATAAGATCATAACTTGAGAGCAGCAATTGATTCGGGTTTAAACTCGACCCGTAGACCCAAGACCCGTCTAACCTCAGCCGGTGTGAGTCTCCAATTCATGGGTCCTGAGTTCTCTCCCCAGAAGTCCAAAATCTCTGACACCTTCTCCAAATTCAGTATCGTCGCCATTTGGGTTAACCGAGCAAACTTATCCCTCACTGTTCTCTGTGTCATACCCGAGAAATGGCTAACCAAAGCCCTTGTGTCTGATATAAACACAGTAATATTCAGATCAAGAACAATGAATACACTCAAGAACTAGGGTTTGACAAAGAGTCCCCCTCTCTCCTATCCTCATACACCTCTCACTAGATGCATAATCCTCTCAATACAGACTCTCCTCTATTTTTAGTATATGACTCTCCTTTACAAGACTAACAACTTCTTCTCTTCAACTTGTTCCGCAGGTGCCAGCTCATCATCTTTCTTTCATGTGTCTATCGTAAGCTCCTATGATCATATCAATACCCCCCTTTCGGAGAACCAGCTTGCCCTCAAGCTGAAGATAGAGATTTTACAACAACAACATTGCAGCACCACATTGACTCTTGGAAGGACATTTTGGCTGAAAGTTGTGTAGCAGAAACATTGATGACTGTGTCCACCAGCTCTGAAGAAACAAACTATTGATGAGGAATGCGTTAACTCCATCAGCTTTAGACCCCTCACTTTTGACAGCTTCTGGTTCTATCACGAGGTTTGATGCTCTGCTGGAACTTTCAAACAAGAAAAAAATGTAGTCACCACTCCACTGTACTGTCAAAAATCCATGATATGTGCCTTCTCTTCTCTTAGCAGTAGTCCTGGTCACATATAGTTGATTAATAATAAGCCTATATATGTGGCTTCGTATCAAGAACGTGTCTATGTTTGTATTTGTTGCATCCCATTTCAAAATCCAGTGTTGTCTTTTTCCCATCAGTAGCCGTAGTTGCTCCTCGTGTGTTGTTTTCATGTAATAATCTCCCAACAAAACACCAATTTTGAAACACACACCAATCTGCAACAACACAACGACTCTTCCAATATATCGCACTGTTTTCACTTGTATATGCAGTGGTAGAAGCATCAAAACACTCAGGCAGAGCCATTTCAATCCCCTCCATAAACCGTCATAAACTTGATGCTATGCTCTGTTCGTCCAACAACCCAAAATGGAAACATAGACTCTCTTTTCCACCTTGGCAGCATCCAACAAAATAAAATTGAATATCCAGTGGTCCAGTATCTCTTCTACGCATGATCTCTGTTGAAACATGAACAACCAAATACCAGAAAAATTCTCCTTCTGCTGATGTATGTGTGCGTTCTTGTAGATGCATTTATGCCACGTAATGGATCTCCACATCGCTGTAGAACACAATAAGCTTTGACACTGCTTCTTCTGTTGTCTAGTTCTCAGCCAATAAGTCTGCATTTGAATCCGTAATGAATTCAATCTCTGAGTTATTGTTTCCAGCTCCATATGCTCTGACAAACTAGCTGCATATTTCTGATGATTCAATCCTGATTCCCCAAAAAGATCATTGTGCTGCCAATTTTTCTGTTTCCAACAAGGCCATACTGAAAATAGATTCTTCTTTCCACAGTTTGAGAGTTCCAGACCATATGACTTCCTGTATAGAAGCTCAAACATGTCGCCAATGGCTGCACTATCCAGATTTCTTCATTCCCAAAAACTGTTAAATGATTCGTCAAGCCCCTCTTTAAACACATCAGATTTTTCTGTCTAGTTCGTAGTTGCTTTATACTGAATGACCGAATATCAAATACTTGATAAGTATCAGAAAGTAGCATGAGAACATGCAGTGCGACATTCTGTTCAAGGTCAGTTCTGCCGATGAACACATAAGACAAGTTTCTGCTTAGAGAGGAGTCCATGTTAGCAAAATCATTAGCCCACGTCAAACACTTTGCTTCCAACATTTCTTTGTCTTGAGTGGAATATGTCTCCCAGTTGGAGTCTGACACTTGATACAAAAGTGTTATCAATTCAGAAGACAACCTTGCTTCTGGATCTGATTCAATGAGAGGAATCAAAATTGATTCTAAGTTCTTCACAGTGAATTGTGATGACAACAATTGGCTCATACAAGAGACATGTATGTAAATTTCCATAGATAGAGCATGATCTCGCCATTGTTCTTCTCTCTTCTTGTACCTAGATTTGCAAAATGCAAAACACTTTTGCATCTTCTGCTTTTGTTGTTTTGCTTGACTAAACTGAAGACTGCCCAAGGAAAACAACTTAAAGTATGAAATTGTTCTCATATAAGCTGCCATGATTTGAACCAAACCAGTTTGATTCTCAGCAAACTTCTCCTCTATTAAATCCACCTCCTCTATAATGTCAGCTTGGACTTTCTGATCTACATCCCCAAGATGGTTCGCTAATAGATTAGCAACACTGAATCCTCTTTGTTGCATGAGCTTGTACTTGAATTTCCAAGATTTTGGTACTTTTCTCTGCATACTCTTGTGTTCCACTCTATGTACTTTCAGAGGCATTCTATCAAACACTTGGTATGCACAAAGCAAAGGCGTGATGCTTGTTGCATTCCCAAACTCAGTCACTTTGCTGACATGTAAAACCTCTATTCCCTTACGAGATAACTTGGCTTCTTCACACGTTTTATCAAAACCAGAGTATAACTCATCGCAAATACTTACTGAGTTGTTGTCAAATTGAAGGCTTGGTTCCAATTGATAATATGGTACTTGAATATGAGCCATTGCTTCAGTCTGATTCGATACCTGATGTTGGCTTTGTTTAAGCGGTGATTTTGTACCGATCAAATCTATTGGACCAAACGGCTTAGCTTCGTGAATCTCACTCATTGTCTTACTCGATTCCTCTTCAACCAATGAATTTCTGACTAAAATCGATTCTTATTGAAGAACATCACTATTCAAGATTGAGTCCTCCGCCTCCATTGGTTCTGATACTAGGTCTGAAAACACATTAATCACTGGAACAGAATCTAGCTCAATTTCCGTCACCATCGAGCTTGATGTTTCTTGTTGAATTGTAGCTTGCTCGTTGAACCATTTTTGAATCTTCAAGCGAAGTTCAATATGTTCTGGATCGTCGTAGTCTCCAAACTGCATCAACAACGCCTCTTGCAAGTCTTTCCAATTTGAAAAAGGAAGCCAAGACACTCGCTGGCTGTACCAAGATTCAGCCTCACCACCGAGAAAATCGTGAGCCATAGCCATTTTCTGCAAATCTGTGAAATTTTCTGACATAAATCGATTCTCCATCCAATCGAGCCATGGTCTCAGATCCAAACCAGTGAACACAGGAATTTCTACGTAGCGATCCTCATATCCGGAGTCGTTCCGTAAAAGATGCAACCGCTCCGTGGCATGAAACGATCTCTCTTCTTCTGATTCATCATCAGCACCAATCTTCTTCATCGCTTCATTTTCAATGGTTTCTTGCGCTTGCTTGGGTGAGTTTCTCTCAATCACCTCTCTGTTGCTTCTTGCGATCAACTCGCACAGCTTCTCGAAGGTCGAATGAATTTTCTCTTCCAACGATTCAAATGTGGACTTCGATTGAATCATCATCTTCTTCGTCACTAACTCGCGATTGTTTGATCCGAGCGCTCACGGCGCACCAATTTGATATGAACACAGTAATATTCAGATCAAGAACAATGAATACACTCAAGAACTAGGGTTTGACAAAGAGTCCCTCTCTCTCCTATCCTCACACACCTCTCACTAGATGCATAATCCTCTCAATACAGACTCTCCTCTATTTATAGTATATGACTCTCCTTTACAAGACTAACAACTTCTTCTCTTCAACTTGTTCCGCAGGTGCCAGCTCATCATCTTTCTTTCATGTGTCTATCGTAAGCTCCTATGATCATATCAGTGTCTCGGTCAAGCTGAAGCCCACCAAGCTGGCTAAACCGTTTCTGCATCATTATGACTTCGAGTCTCTTGACTATGAAGTCGATTATAAGATGCAAAAACGAGTCGTAGTTGTTGGATGTCATCATCGGTTGGAACCAAGCAGCGTTTGTTTCTTGCTTGTTGTATGTTCAAAACTTGCTTGTTGTTGGACCCGATGCTGAGCAAAAGTAATGCGATCTTGGTGAAACTATGAATTAGAGTAGGCCGTTGGGTCTTCTTGCAAGTTATGTGTATCATCATACAACCTATCATAGTTTCTTGTTACTTAAGTTCACTTGTGATTTATTAATGACAAGAAGAATAATTGTTATAAATATGACTTTTGTGATAACCGAGATGGTCACGAGGTCGGAATGCGCGTCTTGCTTGAGAGTTGACGTGCTCGGTACAAGGGAGCTAAGTTGTTCCTAAAGGAGAACCGACTAGATTCAGAGATAAGCAAGAGTGAAATTGTGTTCGGGATGATTAAGAGGCAATTTACGTTCGGGTTCGTTCAAAGAGAGTGACGTGCTCGGGAACGAGCGTGTTTTGTATTTAGATCTCCGAGCAGGTCGAGAGACGTGCTCGGTTTACAATTCGGGAAATTGACTCTAGAGAGAGAAAGTAGTAAGAAGTGCACAGATCCCAAAAAGTTACATCAATGTACAGTGGCGGCTCCTATTTATAGTAAAATACGGTCGTACTTTTTACAGGCTGTTGACCGTTCATCGGGCTCGTGCGGATTGGGCTGTACTTGGTGACGAGATGGGCTGAGCTGTACATTCTTTTGGCTGCTAGCATGGCCGAGCCGGCTTGTTGTCGTTTTGCTTGTTTTGAGCCGAGCCAAGCCGATAGTAATGAGCTCGGTTCTGGCGTGTGTGTCCGGGCCCTTATTGCTTGTTGAGCCATTTTGTTTTTTGTTGGGCCGATCTTTGCTCAAAGGATAAGTATTGGGCCTTCTAAGTGGATGGGGTGCTAAACCCATATATAACAGTAAGCCCCCCCCCCAGTTCGTCGATCTTCGTGGTACCTGAAGTCGGCGGATTTTGACGGTATTTTAGTTGGGCCGATATTTATCCGGTGTGGATCTGGTCGGCTTTGTTTGCTTTGCCGTTTCTGTCTCGGGGAGCTCAAAGGGTTTCTTGGGAAACAGATGGACTCTGAAGAGTCGCAATGATGCCTATGACTACTGAAAACTGAAAGGTTGCGTAGGGGGGTCATCATTACACTCACCTCGAAGTCCTCCCGCTCCGCTTATATATATCCTGCTCCATTCTCTTCTGCGTCTTCATTTCTCTCCTTTCACAGGTATTTCGCTCTCCCTTCTCTCTAGGTTTTGCTTTCTCTCTCTATCCTTTTGTTGTTGTACTAGTAAATTATGAGGATTGACTCCGATTCAGCGTCTTCTTCGGGTCAGGACCTTTACTCGGTAAAGTTATCCGAGGGTAATTCTGCCCAACCTAGTTCGTCAGTTGCGCAGCAGGGTTCTTCATCTAGCTCGGGGCGAACAGAGATCGTTTCCTAGTATCCCGGGGATAATCGAGCTCGGACTCCGTCAGCTTCGGGTAACGTGCAGAGCTTCCGGGTGCCTTACCTGATAGACTCGGAGGACGACGGTGCTCGGCCCTGGCTCTTCCCACCAATTCAGAATTTAGGCTCTCTCCCAGTGAAGGCGGAAGCAGTGGCCATAGTTGATCAGGCTCGGTGCGACAGGATGGTGCTGGAGCCGAGGAGACCAAATAAGGTTCGGAAAACGCGGCGAAAGGCTGTGGATGGCCCGGAAAAGAAAGCGCGTCCCGTTCGTCCTGTTCTTCCAACGAAGTGCTCGGACGACGATTTTGCCTAGTTGAGGGACAATTGTGACCCGGGGGGCATTGATCGGCTCGAGCTTCGTAAACCCGAGCCGCACGAGAGGCCTTGGGACTGCCCAGAGGGGTGGATATGCTTGTACGACTTTTGGTTCAAGGATATCCATCTAAGGTTTCCTTTACCGAGGCTGCTCGTGGCCTAATGTGAGGAAAGAAGGATTGCCATGTCCCAACTGTGTCCGGTTGCCGTCCAGAATCTGGTCGGCTCTATGATTCTGGCCTCTGAGTGCGGGGTGGATATGACTCCTCGGTTTTTCGAGGAGATAACAACGATTTCGACGAATCCTACGACCATTGGGACTCGTTATGTCTGTATGAGGACTCGCTTCGGAGATAAGGTCGTCATAGGGAAACCGTCTAAGGTTGACGACTGGCAAGACCGTTACTTTTATGTTCGGGTCAATTCAGCCTCGATTCCCGATCCTGAGAGGCCGTATATGACGCTTTGGAATCATCTCCACGGTAACTATTTTTGATTTGCTCGTTCCTCTAAATAGACTAACTCATCCTCGTTCTTTCTTTTTGCAGATCGTTATTCTTTTGATCTCCCGGCGCCGGACAATTTCTTAACAAATCTTCACAAGCTTGTCGCTCGGGGAATTCAGAGGTGGCCGGACGTTCACGCTAGTCGGGTCAGGCGAGCTATAGAGTGTTTGGACGAAGGTATGCCTTTTTGCTTCCTCCCCTCCCTTTTTTTTGCTCGGGTTTCTCTAATATTTTTTTTGCAGGCTGTCATCTTCGTTCGGTCGAGTCGCTAACCGAGTACAACAACAGACCTCTGGTTTCGATTGTCCCGAAGAAGAGCCGGAAGAAGGAAATGGGTCGCATGGATCTGGAGATTGTGAACTATGTTGAAGAGAATCTCACCAGTCCGCAGGGAAATCCGGTCGTGGAGCAGGAGATCCCATCTGGACCACAGGTAAATCATTTTGCTCTGGATCCGAACCGACCATTCTCGCCATGGGTTGGGGAGGTCCCTCGTGGAATGGTTTTTGTGAATGAATATCACAGAGATTTGTTTCGTCAGGTTTGCGAGGCGGTTGAGGCGGTCGAGGCTCAGAAGAAGAAAAGGAAGAAGAAAAAAAGATCACGAGCTGAGGACGCGGCCACGACCGAGCTGAGGACGCGGCCACGGCCGAGCCGGGGACTCCCTTCGTTCCTGAAGATGATCGGGAGACCGAGGAGAACACCGATGTTCCTTCCTTAATGAGGAAGAAGAAGAAAAAGAAGACTGCTGCTGCCGAGGATCAAACGATTGATGCCTCCGTTCGGACGGATATTGGTGGGACGGATCTGGCTGTTCTTCCCGATGTTGCGGGTATCCAGGATGGGGATACCGGGGGTTCAAATGTTGGTGGGGCGGCTCTTTCGGAGCGCCCAGATGACGATATGCCCGTTGTCCGTAGCGAAATGGATGGTCGGGAGGAGAATGAGGATTCTGATCCTCAGGATGAGCGGTCCATTCCGAACTTGGACGATATTGCCGGGCTCACGTTTCTAGGTGGACCGGGTGAAGGGGCGTTCACGGATTATGGCTTCTCCGTGAGGTATCAAGGTTCCCAGCCGCTCCTTCGCGATGGGGAGGCTTGTACAGACTTGCTTCGGTTTCTGAGAAACAGTCCCCCGAGGTCGTTGCCTCCTGTTGGTCATACCCGCTTTCCCGAACGCAAGGCGGCAGCGGCTAGGGATTTTATCCGGGTGAGTTTTGCTTGTTTTCTTCTTGTCGGTGGATTGATTTTGACTTGGTTAAAAAAATTTATCTCAGGGTTTCACCAATTACAATCTCCTCTTTGACGAGTATGAGCAGAGGCAGGTTGGCCTCGAGAAAATGATCAGTGGCCTAAAGAGGGAGCTCGGTAAAGCCGGAAGATCCATTGCCGAGCTTGAAGGATACCGCGAAGCGGCGGCTGCTACAGAGGCGCTCCGTTGTTCTCTCAAGGTCGAGGAGGAGAAGGTGTTGGCCTTGGAGGCAAAGATCGCTGATCTTTCCACCGAGAATACTCGGTTGGATGCTGAAAATAGACAGTACCTTGCTGACTGTTCTAACGCTCGGGCGGAAGCTGACGAGTTGACAGTCCAGGTTTCCGACCTGCAGGGCAAGCTTGAATCCGGGTGTGCTCGGCTGAGGTCCTCTCGTTCGCGCGAAGTCCTGAAAAAGCGGGAGCGAGTTTCTGATAAGGCACAAGCTCGGCTCTCTAAGATCAAGAAAGTTAATGAGGAGAAAGAGCTCGGGAGGAGGACCCAGATACTGATGAATCAGGCTGCTGCGGTTGCGTCTATGTTGGAGGCGCTTGTAAAAGAAGGATTCGCAATCCCCGCTGATAAGATAGCCAAGGCTCATTCCGACTTCGCTCGTTTCAAGGAAGAGCTCGTCTCGATTCAGTTCACCGACCTGGCTGATGAGGACTTTACTATGACTCCACCGGGTAGTCCAGGTCGGGCCGCTGGAGGCTTTTCGGTGTCTGCTCCGGATCAACAGGTTTTGATCGAGAATGAGGATCGAGCTCCCGAGGCTTCTTAAA
Source organism: Orychophragmus violaceus (assembly GCA_030180135.1). Lineage (NCBI taxonomy): Eukaryota > Viridiplantae > Streptophyta > Magnoliopsida > Brassicales > Brassicaceae > Orychophragmus > Orychophragmus violaceus. The sequence continues at coordinate 87,505,921 of CM058238.1, forward strand.
TTTCAGTTGTTGTTTCTCTCTTTTTCTTTTTGTAATGTTTTATTGTAATCGGAATCGTGCCTTTGTGCATTTTAAATAAATTTGTTTTCCTGCTCGTCCCCCCTCTTTTTTGTTTATGCCTAAGTCGGAACAAATGAAGGAAGAAAGTGCTCGGTTTAGGCTAGATAGGCGGATTTGGCGAGGAGCGAGCAAAGGTGCTCGGCTTATCCCGTAGGATCGACCTGGAAAGTTATGCGAAACTGTGTTCGGCTTATTTGTTCTGTCAGTCGTCCTTGTGCGGGAACTGGGCTCGGCTTACTTGGTTGTGGGGTTCGAGACTGTGCTCGTTGTACCACAGGTCGGGTGCGAGTAAGTGCTCGGCTTACCCCTAAGGTCTGATCGGGACAATATGCGAGAGCTATGCTCGGCTTATTTATTGTCGATCAACCTTGTGCGGGAACTTGACCCGGCTTATAAGGTATCGAGCATCTGGCCAGGATGTCGATCTGTTCGGCGTGATTGAGACAAGAATTTTAACTTAATAAAATTTTATTATTGATATAGCTGAGCCTCGTGAGAGGTTGCCTACGTACCCCGAAAGGGGATCAAGCCGATCGTAGTTCACTTTACATATTACTCGAACTCGTGTATAGCGAGCTCGGTTTGGAGCGAGAGATGCTCGTGTTTTTTTTGTTTTTTTGTTTTTTTTTTTGAGCGCGATGCTCGGCTTAGTAGTAGTACCTCTTGAGCTTGTTTGCGTTCCACGAGCGTGGAATGACTTCTCCTTTCACTGTCACGAGTTCGTAAACGCCGGGCTTAACTATTTTTGAGATGATGTATGGCCCTTCCCAGTTTGCGCCAAGTTTCCCTGCTCGGTATTCTCGTGTGTTTTCGAACACTTTTCGGAGAACGAGGTCACCTTCTACGAAACGTCGACCCTTGACCTTCTTGTTATAGTGTCGGGTGATTTGTTGTTGATAGTTTTGGAGACGCAGGAGCGCTCGGTCTCGTAACTCTTCTGCTTGATCGAGGCAGTCAACGATCATGTTGTTGTTAAGTTCTTCGTGCTCGGGCGCGATACTTAGGCGTATTGTTGGGACGCACAACTCGGCTGGGGACATTGCCTCCATTCCGTGGGAGAGTGAAAAGGGTGTCTGGCCAGTTGATGTTCTCGGGGTGGTCCGGTGAGACCAAAGGACGCCGTCGAGCTCGTCGGCCCAGAGGCCTTTTTTGCTTTCCATTCGCTTCTTTAGGCCATCTATGATCGTTTTGTTGGTCGCCTTGGCCTGCCCATTTCCTTGTGGGTATCTCGGTGTTGATTTACTCAGACGTATTTTCCACCTCGCGCAGAATCCTTCGAACAGATTGGAGATAAACTGGGAGCCGTTGTCGGCAGATTATATATTTCCAAACGAACTTCTGAACGTCGAGGTTTTTGATTTCCGAGTAGGATTCAGCTTCGACCCATTTTGTGAAGTAATCAGTCATTATCAGGATGAACTTCTTTTGATGCGAGGCCGGGAGGGGTCCGACGATGTCCATCGCCCATCGCATAAATGGGTAGGGTGTGGTTGCAGTGGTGAGGAGCTCGGCTGGCTGGTGTATGCTCGGTGCGTGCCTTTGGCATTTTTCGCATCGGGCCACATAGTTTTCGCAGTCAGCGATCATGGTTAGCCAGAAATGGCCGTGTCGCTTAATCTTAGCGGCTAATGCTCGGTCACTTGTGTGGTTTCCGCCATCTCCTTCGTGTGTTTGTTCGGTGACCCATTGGATCTCTTGCCCGTTAATGCAGCGCAGGAGAGCCTTGGATGCGCTCCAGCGAAAGAGCTTATCCTTCATCATTACGTATTGTGCGCAGCGGGCTTTCAGTCGGCGAGCCGCCCAACGATCCTTGGGAACCTTTCCGGTTAGTATATAGTCCTTGATTTCGTCCCTCCAATCGATGGTGTCGGTGTGCTCAGGGTCTGCGTATCTAACGATTTCCTCGTTGCTTTTATGGGCGTCATCCAGTCCCTCGTCTTCCTCCATAATGACTAGTACTTCTTCTGGTGCTATGCTCGGTCGGGCTATGCATTTGACTGGGATGACTCGGCGGAGGTCGGGATCTGAAGTCGAAGCTAGGGCGGCCAAAGCGTCTGCGGAGGAGTTATCGCTTCTAGGGATTTTGGTTAATGTGACCGACCCGATTCTCGCGATGATTTCTTGGACGAGCTTTAGGTATGCGTCCATGCGTTCGTTTTTTGCCTCATATTCTCCGTTGAACTGGTTCACCACGAGCTGGGAGTCGGCGAACGCGTCCAACTGCTTGGCCCATACCACCTCGGCTAGTCGAAGTCCAGCGAGCAGTGCTTCATATTCGGCCTTGTTATTTGAGGCTGGAAATCCTAGGCGGAAGGATTGTTCGATCAGTTCGCCGATCGGAGAAGTCAGTTTGACTCCTACTCCCAAACCATTTCTTGATGATGAACCGTCCATGAATAGAATCCATTTTTCGTTTGAGCATTGTCCTTCGGCTATAGTGAGCTCGGCTGGCAGCTCGATGATGAAATCTGCGAGGACTTGGGACTTGGCGCTTGTCCTCGGCTTGTATTCGATGTCATATTCGCTTAACTCGACGGCCCATTTAGCGATTCTTCCTGACTGGCTCGGGCTATGCAGTATGGTTCTGATTGGTTGATTTGTGAGTACGACCACCGAGTGTGATTGAAAGTAAGGGCGGAGCTTCCGAGCTGAAACGACGACTGCTAATGCGAGTTTCTCGAGTGTGTTGTAGCGTATTTATGCGTCGTCGAAGATCTTACTTGTGTAGAAGATCGGTCTTTGGTCTCCTCGGTCATCGCGGACGAGTACACTGCTGACCGCCGAGGATGATACCGAGATGTATAAGTACAGCGTTTCTCCTTCCTCGGGTTTAGCCAGTATTGGTGGGGTGGAGAGGTAGGTTTTTAGTTGTTGGAACGCGTCTTATTCCCTCGAAGGAGATTTTAGAAAGGGAGACACTTGTCCGTCGATCGTGAGATAAATCTATTCAAGGCCGCGAGACGTCCCGTTAGACGTTGGACTTCTCTGGTGTTCCTTGGGGATGGAAGCTCGGTGATCGCCGTTATTTTCTTCGGATTTGCTTCAATTCCTCTCTTTGTAACAATGTAGCCAAGGAATTCTCCCGATGTGACCGCGAAAGTGCATTTTGCTGGATTCAGCTTCATTCTGTACTTGTTTAAGCTCGCGAAACACGTTGCGAGGTGACTGATGTGATCGTCTGCCAAGGCGGATTTGACGAGCATATCGTCAATATAAACCTCCATTGTGTTGCCGAGCTGGTCAGCAAACATGCGATTTACGAGGCGCTGGTACGTTGCTCCTGCATTCTTGAGCCCGAAGGGCATAACCTTGTAGCAATATGTGCCGCGGTCGGTGATGAAGGAAGTCTTTTCCCGATCGTCTGGGTGCATCATAATCTGATTATATCCTGCAAAGCCGTCCATAAACGATAGCAGCTCGTGCCCGGTGGTTGCTTCTACGAGCCGGTCAATGTGTGGCAGTGGGAAGCTATCCTTTGGGCATGCTTTGTTGAGATCGGTGAAGTCTACACAAACTCTCCACTTTCCGTTCTTCTTTTTTACCACAACGGGATTCGCCAGCCAGTCGGGATACTTTACCTCAGTGATCGAGCCTGCCTTGGAAAGCCCTTCCACTTCGTCGTTGACAGCTTTGGCGCGCTCGGGGCCGAGCTTCCTTCTTTTCTGTTTAACTGGTTTGAAAATCGGGTCGACGTGCAGTTCATGGCATGTGATGGTCGGGTCGACTCCGGTCATATCGCTCGTGGTCCAGGCGAAGGTTGTGGCATTTTCCTTGAGGAATTCTATTAGCTTATCTCGTAAGTCAGCTCGGAGATCGGCTCCTATTCCGACGCAATGCTCGGGATCCCGGATATCGATATTGACTTGTACTATCGCGTCTTTCTGCGGTCGATCGGGTGGTGGTAGCTCGATTCGCGGCTCTGCGACTAGGTACGCCTGTGATTTACGACGCATTTTGTGTTCGATGCGGAAGCACGTTCGGGATATATTCTGGTCTCCTCGTAACGTAAATACGCCGAACGGTGTTGGAAACTTAACGCATTGGTGATAGGTGGACGGGACCGCCCTCATTTCGTGGATCCAGGGGGTGCCGAGGATGACATTGTAGATATCCGGTCGGTCGACGACCACGAAGTTTATTAGTTTTGTGAGTCGACCAACGTAGACGGGAAGTTTGATTGTTCTAATTGTGTTGATTGAATCTCCCGAGAAGCCAGTTAGTGGTCTCGTCGATGGCTTGATACGGTAGTCGCTGAGTTCCATACGTTGCAACGTCTCTCTAAAGATCAGGTCGACCGAGCTGCCGGTGTCGATCAGAATCTTCTCGACCTCGCAATCGCCGATTCTCATGGCGACGACGAGTGGATCATTATGCGGTCGGTCCACTCCTTCGGCATCTCGCTCGGTGAAACTCACTTCGTCGCCGATTCTGAGCTCGTCGGTGGCGTTTCGTCGGTAATGCTGGGCGGCCACGGCTCTCCGTTCGTACTCCTTGATCGATCGTACCGAGTCGTTTACCATAGGTAGTCCTCCCATAATCATGTTTATTCGTCTCCTCGGCGGACGCGCTCCGTCTTCCTCTTCCTCGTCACAAGCTCTTTTATCCGCAGCTGCTGCTGCGTTGATTTGCTCAATCTCCTCGGCGAAAGCAACCTGTTTCCTTCGTTCCTCTTGGACGATCCTGAAGCGCTCGGCCTCATTCTTTGGTTGCGTCACCTGGTTGATTTGCTTCGGGTGAGGTTTGTTGCGATCTAGTACTAGTTTCTTCCCGTCTTTTTGGTAATCGGCGAAGAGGAGGGCTTGAAGATTTCTGCATTCCTCGGTGCTATGGCCTGCTCGCTGATGATATTCGCAGAATAATTTGCTTTTATCGGCCCCTCGGATGAATTTGTTCCATGGCTTGCCTTGATTTTGACCTTGGTATCCTTGGGTGGGTCGATCCTGCTGATGATTTTGGGAGCGGTCGGGATGATTCTGTCGATGATCCTGATGGGAGCGTTCCTCGTCTTGCCGGTGGCCTTGCAACTGATCGCTGACGTAATACGACGATTTCCCTTTTCTCGTGGTTTCTTCTTCCTTGGCCTTTTTGTAATCCTGATCGTAGTGTTGCCGAGGTTCGTATTGCTCGGTACTCTTCTCGGCTTTGTCCTTTGAAGTCGAACTCTTGGGTCCGAACTTCTTGGCTAGGGTTTCTTTTTCTTCCTCGAGGTCGACAAAGATCGATGCTCGGTGAAGGGCGTCCTCTAGTGAGCTCGGTCTATTTTTTTCAATTCTTCTCGGAAGCTTGATTCGTACCAGAGGTCGTTTCTGAGTGCGGGCAGACCTTCGCTATCGGTGATCGTGATTTTGGCCAAAATGCTCTTGAAGCGGGTGATGTACGATCGGAGGCTTTCCTTCGGTCCTTGGGAGATAGCCCATAGGTTGGCGTTTGATACTTCCTCCTGAATGTACATCGAGTAATGTTTGAGAAAGGCGTGCGTTAAGTCGTTGTATCCGTCGATCGAGTTCGGTTCTAAACGAGAGAACCAATCCAAGGCTGAGCCGGTCACATGCTCGACGAACAGTTGGCAGTAGCCTGCATCACGTTCTTCGACGCTGAACTTTGTTCTCCCCATTGCGATGCGGAATGCTGTCAGAAACTGTCTTGGGTCGGATTTGTCGTCGTAGGTCATCATCTTGATTTTGACCGCAGAGACGGGATGCTCAAACTGGATATCCATGAGGCGACGAGTGAAGGGAGTGTTCTGAGTTTCCTCCAATACGCGGTCGATCTCGGGGGCCGAGCTGATTGCTTGATGGACTTTGGACATCATATTTTTCAACATCAGCTTTAAATCTTCAATTTCGCTGTCTCTGTGTGCGTCGGGCGCTGAGCTGCCTGGGATATCTGCATTGGGAGGTTGTTCGTCCTCGGTCTGCTGCGATACTGTTCTGTTCCTCGGGTTTGGAGGTGGTGTTTCTTCAAATAATGCTCGGTGGAGGTGAGTTCGGGGAACATATCCCTGTTGACTTGCCATTCGAAGATCGTTGATTTGCCCCTGGCATATTGCGTGTGCTGTGGCAAGCTGGTCGAAACGTGCACTGCTTCCCTGGGAGAGCTCGGTTACTTGAGTCATGAGAGTTTTAAGTAAGACGGACATGTCCTGTTCGTTTGTCTGAGCTTCTGTGACTTGTTGGGGTCGTTCGATGTTTTGAGGTTGCTGCTCGGCGCCGGCCGACTGGATGATTGGATCTACAACCTGAGAAACGTGATGGGGTTGTCCTCTGTCTCTCGGAGCTGCTTCTGAGCTCGTTATGTCCTCGATGTGGACGTAATCCTTGTTCGGTGGTGCTCATGTCATTGCTGAACCTGTCCGTTAGTGAAGAAAAACTTAAGTCCCCACAGACGGCGCCAATTGTGATAATCGAGATGGTCACGAGGTCGGAATGCGCGTCTTGCTTGAGAGTTGACGTGCTCGGTGCGAGGGAGCTAAGTTGTTCCTAAAGGAGAACCGACTAGATTCAGAGATAAGCAAGAGTGAAATTGTGTTCAGGATGATTAAGAGGGAATTTACGTTCGGGTTCGTTCAAAGAGAGTGACGTGCTCGGGAACGAGCGTGTTTTGTATTTAGATCTCCGAGCAGGTCGAGAGACGTGCTCGGTTTACAATTCGGAAAATTGACTCTAGAGAGAGAAAGTAGTAAGAAGTGCACAGATCCCAAAAAGTTACATCAATGTATAGTGGCGGCTCCTATTTATAGTAAAATACGGTCGTACTTTTTACAGGCCGTTGACCGTTCGTCGGGCTCGTGCGGATTGGGCCGTACTTGGTGACGAGATGGGCTGAGCCGTACATTCTTTTGGCTGCTAGCATGGCCGAGTCGGCTTGTTGTCGTTTTGCTTGTTTTGAGCCGAGCCGATAGTAATGAGCTCGGTTCTGGCGTGTGTGTCCGGGCCCTTATTACTTGTTGGGCCATTTTATTTTTGTTGGGCCGACCTTTGCTCAAAGGATAAGTATTGGGCCTTCTAAGTGGATGGGGTGCTAAACTCATATATAACAACTTTAAAATTCAATTCATTGTTATAAATATGACTTTAAAATTCGATTCCCACAAGGAAATGATCCTTAACGATGTTCAATCCCAAAACTCTGTACACCAAATATACAACAAATTTCAATAAGATACCCTAAGATACAAATTTCACGGTTTATTAATAATAGACCATTAATCAAATCAGTGAACTAAGTGGTCTATGTATGTAACTAAAGAAAAGAAAAATGTAGGTAAGATTTTGGAGATGTTTGTGTTGTTATTAGGTCTGTGAGGGATCCGGATATCCGGTTTTTTGAGGTATCCGGAATTGCCAGATATATAATATAACTATCTGGATCCGGATCTGAACTATCCGAATATTTGGTTTGTGAATATCCGTGAGAATATACGATCCGGAATTTGATTTTTTTTTTTTAAATCTAAAATTTTCATACAAAAATATAATAGCATATATAAATGAACTCATACACTAGTAGAATTTTACGGTATAGCCACGGTCGAACCGTGGCTATATATGACTAAATGGTGGCTATAGATGAAAAAAGCCACGATCATATGGAAAAAATAAACGTGGTTATAGCGTCGTGGCTATTTTAATCCGTGGCTATTCGTGGCTACTTACCACGGTCTAGCCACTCCCATTTCCGTGGAAATTTAGCCACGGTTATACAGCCACGAAAGAATAGTGGCCATGTCGTGGCTACTCAGCCACCATATTGCTGGTGGCTAAATCATGGCTTTTCTGTGGCTACCTAGCCACCAAACAAACCCACAATTTTTTACATTTATCGTGGCTATCTAAAAAAAGAAATTACTAATTTGATTTTAAATGTGGTTAATCTAAACATATTAGTAGTTAATTATATATTTAATTTACTTATGAAAATAAAATAAATAATATCATAAGATAGATCACATTAGATAAGTTAATTTGTTACATTACAAAATATGAAATTTAAACACACTTAGAAAGTGTTTACAAGTCATTAGACTTAACACGATAGAAGTTCTTAGCTCGTTGATTCTCGCAAGAATAGCCGAACAAAGAGACTTGAACTCGTTGATTCTCACAAAGAACGAGAAACAAGTATTAAGCTGAAAGCTTGAATTGAATTGATTCAATGAAAATAAAACGTAACTACAAACGAAGGAGAAGGCCTCCTTAAATAAGAAGTTGTATCCGAGTGGATAACAACAAACAACAAAACCCTAAAGGAGATAAACTTTTAAAAAAACACCTAAAGATAAACACCAACATAAAAGGAAATCGTATCAAAGATACGCTGCATCAGTTCTCCCCGGGTTTGAGAAGATTCGACCCCGAATCTGGATCGTTGTTGTCGCCATGATACTTCGAGAGTTACTTACGTTAAACACGTTGGAAGTCTTGATGTGATCCGGTAATCGCAACCGATATGCATTGTTGTTAATGCGCTCAAGAATCTCTATCGGGCCAATCTTGCGGGAGCGTAGCTTGTTATATTCATGTAAGGGCATACGATCCCGAGTAAGGACCACCCAGACCAGCTCTCCCGGCTCGAAAATGACTTCCCGCCGGCGACCATCTGCCTTTTCTTTGTAACCAGCAGTTGCATGTTCCAAATGAGTACGAGCTTGCAAATGTGTGTCCCGAAGTGCAGTAACAAACTCCGCAGCACCCCCATGTAAACGTTTTGGATCTGGTACCGGTGTAAGATCCAACGGACCACGCGGCAAAAGACTGTAAACCACCTGAAACGGATTGTACCCCAAGCTCATGTTGACTGCGTGGTTATGAGCAAATTCGGCCTGAAAAAGCTTGAGCTCCCACTAACGAATATTATCGCCAACCATCGAGCGCAACATATTACCCAAAGCTCGATTAGTAACTTCAGTCTGACCATCCGTCTGAGGATGATAAGCCGTGCTCATATCCAGACTTGTATTGAGCAATTTCCAAAGAGACCGCCAGAAGTGACTCAAGAACCGTGTATCTCAGTCCGAAACAATAGAGGTGGGGGCAAGCCGTGAAGCCGATAGATTTCCTTGAAAAAAAGATGGGCCACACGGGTTGCATCAGACGTCCGTTTGCAAGCAATAAAGTGCGCCATCTTAGAGAACCTCTCGACCACCACGAAGATTGAATCATTCCCCCGCTGTGATCGCAGTAGCCCATGTATAAAATCCATACTGACATCAGTCCACGGCTGAGTTGGGATAGGCAACGGTAAATAAAGGCCCGCATTCAAAGCTCCTCCTTTCGCGAGCTGGCAAGACCGACACCTCTCCACAAAACGTTCGACGTCACGCCTCAGACTCGGCCAATAGTAAGTAGCCGAGACTAACTGGAGCGTTCGATCTCTCCCAATGTTGCCTTCGGTGTGCAGTTCTTCAATAATCCGCAACCGTAAGCTGCAATCCGGTACACATAATTGGCTTCCACGGAACAAGAAACCATCGACCAAAGAAAAATCCGTACTCGAACCCTCTTGTACTCGCTGCAGGACAACATGAAAGAAAGGATCGGAGGCATACAAGTCTGAAAAGGATGCAAATCCCGGGACAGAAACATGCATTGTATTAATCAAAACATGTCGCCTACTCAAGGAGTTGGCGACCCGGTTCAGCTTTCCAGATTTATGCCTGATAGAAAATGTGAATTGCTGAAGATAAGTAATCCAAGATGCATGACGAGCAGAAACCTTGACTTGACTATCGATGTGTTTAAGGGCGTCATGATCAGTGAATAGAACGAAGTCCCTGTTAACAAGATAATGTCTCCAATGCTTGACGGCCTGAACCACAGCATAAAACTCCACATCGTATGTACTATATCGGTTCCTCGCCCCTGGCAATTTTTCCCTGAAATATGCCACAGGCTGTGATTGTTGACTCAAAACGGCACCGATCCCCAGCTTCGAAGCGTCACAATGCAGTTCAAAAGTAAGATCGAAATTGGGAAGAACTAGCACAGGCGCTGTCGTTAGTTTTTCCTTGATCGTGGCAAACGCAATCCGGGCCTCGGGAGTCCACACAAACGACTTCATCTTCATACAATCCGTCAGCGGTGCCATTATAGTGCTAAAATGCGAGACAAAACGGCGATGAAAGGATGCTAAAACGTGAAAGCTTCGTACCTCAGTCACAGTCGTTGGTTCGGGCCATGATCGTACGGCGTCGACCTTACTCTCATCCAACGATAAGCCTTCAGATGACACCACATAGCCGAGAAACAAAACCCTAGACACGCCAAGATCACACTTCTGCTTAGCGACGAAGAAAGTTTCTTGGCGTAGGACCAATAACACCTGCCGCAAGTGTCTCACGTGATCATCCAACGAGGAGCTGAATATCAAAATGTCATCGAAGTAGACGACGACAAATTTCCCGATGAAAGGTCTAAGCGATTGATTCATTATACGCATGAAATTACGAGGGGCATTAGACATCCAAAAGGCATCACCATCCATTCAAACAGTCCCTCGTGCGTTTTAAAATCAATCTTCCATTCGTCACATGGTCGTAAACGACGTTGATGGTACCCACTTTTCAAATCCAAATTCAAGAAGATCGTCGCCTTACCAATCTGATCCAGAAGATCATGGAGGCGTGGAATAGGGAAGCGATAACGGATAGTAATCTTATTGATAGCCCGACTATAAACGCACATATGCCATGTACCATCCTTTTCGGAATTAGAAGCGCGGTTACTGCACATGGGATAAGACTTTCACGTATATGTCCCTTGGCCAGGATTTCCTCCACCTGACGTCGTAACTCTTCGTGCTCCTGCTGGCTCATGCGATAGTGAGGACGATTTGGTAATGCTGCTCCGGGAACGAGGTCAATATGGTGTTGAATCTCGCGAAGAGGTGGTAACCCTTGTGGTATATTATCAGGAAATACGTCCCGAAAGTCAAAGAGAACCCCCATAATCGACGGATGGATCGGTTGGGACACGGTTGAGCTATCATGATCTGTGAGTAGAACCACCGCAAAATCCGACTGTGCGAACTCAGCGTCGAACTTTGAAGCCGAGCAGAAGAGAATCGATGTAGCGTTAGAAGTTGTCGGTGCTGGCACATAATCCAAAATAGGACGAGATGGTTCTGAACTCGGGACTAACACAATACGCCGATTATCAAAAACGAAATTGTGCACATTCGTCTTTCCATTATGCGTGACATCACGATCATACTGCCACGGTCTTCCCAACAAAAGATGGCCCACATCCATTGGTACGATATCGCACAAGATCTTATCCTTGTAGTGAGGACCAATCGAAAAGGAGACCAAAGCGCGCTGAGTAATAGTAACTTCTATACCTTCCTTTAGCCACGTCAATTTCCACGGAACAGGATGATCTTCCCTGTGCAAACCGAGCTTCCTGCAAGCTAACTCGGAAACAACGTTGCGGCAGCTACCTGAATCAATGACGAATTTACACACTTTACCCTTAATGGTGCAAGTCGAGTGGAAGATATTAGACCACAACCAAGGCTCTTCACACACAGCAAAAGCCAAACACATCCGAGACACCAATAATGGTCCGTTATCCCCTTCGTGTCGATCCTCTGGAAGCTCGTCATCATTCTGTGTGTCCTCATACTCATCATCCCACTTTGTGTCATCCAGCAGCAACCCTCTGCGAGTTTTAGTTGGGAAAGTAGTCTGTATATGTCCCGTCTCTCCGCAAATGAAACATCTCAACACATTGGGTCGAGTTGAGCAACGCAACGGTAGTGCATCCAGGATGGTTTCTTTTTGTGGCCGAGTTCCCACTGCTTCCTCGCCACCACGAGTAGTACTTCCTTGAACGACCTCTGAGCTTGTGCTTTGCCCTCTGTTTCTATTGCCTGAAGCCCACGCAGAATTACCCTTGAATTGTTGCTCAAAGGCAATAGCACGACGCTGAGCCTCAGCCAGGGAAGTTGGGTTAAACTGACTCATCGCCGTCTGTATCTGCGGACGCAGACCTCCCACGAACCGTGAGATCAATTGCACTTCACTATCGAATATTGCATTCCTTGTTATGAGGAGGAAGAACTCGTCGGCATATTCTTCGACAGTTTTTGATCCTTGGCGCAGATTCTGCAACCTTGTGTACAACGTACGATCATAGTTCTGCGGTAGGAAGGCTTGACGTAAGTGCTTCTGCAGTTTAGCCCATGTATCGATTTTGGATTTGCCGGTACGTGATCGGGTCGTCTTTAGTTGTGTCCACCAAGAAGCCGCGCGACCTCGAAAACGAGTTGCCACCAACGCAACTTGGCGATCCTCTGGGACCCGTTTTAACTCCAGTAGTTCTTCCACGGACACCATCCAATCTAACAGTTCGTCTCCGCGTGTATCACCATGAAATTCAGGAAGGTCCATCTTGAACCCTAACTCCCAGCGTCGATCGTCATGATCGGGATTTCCCTGCTCCCCTCGCTGATGAGAATGGACGGAACCGCCATCATCCGACTCCAATATCGGCATGCGATTATGAATGAGTGTCTCTGCTAATTCATGGAATGAATTAACTATCATATTCTGGATGTTCTCTTGCATAGCTAAGAGAGTTAAACGAAGTTCTGCCCATTCGTTTGTGGTGTCTTCGTTTTGTCTCTCGTGATTGTGTTGTGTGTTACGCTTAGGTGCCATGTTTCGTAGTGATCGAAACAAAATTTTAGGAACGAAAAGAATCTCTGATACCAAACTGGGGCAGCCTAAACACGATAGAAGTCTTTAGCTCGTTGATTCTCACAAGAATAGCCGAACAAGAAGACTCGAACTCGTTGATTCTCACAAAGAATGGCCGAGAAACAAGTATTAAGCTGAAAGCTTGAATTGAATTGATTCAATGAAAATAAAACGTAACTACAAACGAAGGAGAAGGCCTCCTTAAATAAGTTGTATCCGAGAGGATACAACAAACACCAAAACCCTAAAGGAGATAAACTTTAAAAAAAAAACACCAAAAGATAAACACCAACATAAAAGGAAATCGTATCAAAGATACGCTGCATCACACTAGCTGCTCCATGCCTGGGTTGAGTAATTGCTTGAACGTGCTGCTTAACTCGCCTAGCTCGGATAGACATGATTTTATCCTCTCTCGATCTGCTGGTGCAGCAAACACCTGTGATTAGGACAAGAGATCAAAGAAGTGAGACCGGGAAGAACAGAGCCTACATCACCTCTAGCAAACACCTGATCTGTTATGGAATCACAATGTATAATTCAACAGAGAAGTAAACAGATATCTATATATTGCCAGGCAAGAAAAGTAAACGAGATGATTCTAGCCTGATAGATCCCATATTGTTGTTCCTTGAGTTTCATAGCTAAGTAAATCATAACGTATCAGGAGTATTGAGTACTAACCTCAGTACATTGCTCCTCGATTACGTGTTTTAGTTTGAGAATGTACTCGCAGCTTACATCCATAAACAACACCATCTTCTCCACAGAGACCCCTCAAGATCTCATCGTTTTCTTCAATAGCCATGACAATGTCTTTAAACAAATTGGTTAAGCAGCCAACGAAATTCACCTGTCCAAGACCTTGCTCCATGAGTTCAACCACATTTTCGTATTCCATCCTCCCTCTCATCGCAATCACCTTTTTCAGGTAACCAACGTAGAGCTGTAGACCTTCTTCCTCCATCCCCAATGGAGAATATAGTCGCACGAATCTCAAAATTGTAGGATGATCTCTCTGGTCTATGGCAGCCAAGAGCTTCTTCTTCGCAATACCTTCGAGCTGTTTCTTCGACGCGAGAAGCTGCTCTCTCTGGTCGGAACCGGAATCCTTATACTGCGAATCAATCTGGAGAAACCTCTGTACGAATTTCGCGGCGGATTCGTAATCCTCCGAATCCAAAGCCGTCTTGACGCCCTCGATGCAATTTCCTCGCTCGACAATCACGTCAATACGGGAGAGAGTAACATTGACACGAGACTGAGCGAGATCGAGCTCACGTACCTTGCCACTGACCTGATCCGCGAGATCACAGGTCGATCGAACATTCCCGAACATGTGATCTGCATCCGCCTTCACAATATCAAGAATCTCCGCGGCTTTCTGAAGGTCGACGAGACTCCGATCCAGCTCCGTCGGCTGAGAGAGAAGCGTGTCGAGATCTGAATCTAAGCTGCGTTGGTAGGCGATACATTCGTGAAGAAGCCGCGCCAACGTCTGTGAACAAGCGTACGTACTCCAACGCTTCCGGTGTACCGAATTTTACGGTGGAGGAATCCACCGACTCCACCGCCGCATCGTCTTGTTCGAGCTCCGGGTGCCTCGTAACCGCCATCGATCTAATCGGAGTTGATGGCATTCCCGTCATTTATTCTATGATTTCCCAGTAATCTGTTACCGGAAATCATTACTCAGCTGGTTTAATATCTCAATTCCCTGTTTAGCAATGCCATTTAATATATTTCGATTTAGCTGTCCGGTTAAGTAAACATTATCAAATGTCTGTTAAGTTTTCCAGATTCAGTAATCAATCAAACTAAGATTCGATTCGCACTGCAGATTTTTTTCGGTTTTGATTCACATTAAAAAAATTGTTTAATTTTTTATTTATGTTAATAGACTATTTTGTATTAATATATGGTAGTAAAATATTTTTTTCTATTTATATTATAGATGTTAATAATTTTTTTTTTAATTTCTAAATTTGTTTTTAATTAGCTTTGGAAAATATTTGATTTTGTTTTATTCGTTTTTAAAACATGTATAATTGATTATGTTACTTTCAATTGTTATTTCCAACTAAAATAAATATTAAACATAATGAGCGCAGAGTATTAATTTGATAATTTTTTCAATTTGTTTTTGATTATTTTTTTATTCGAGATCATTATATTTGTTTATATTACTATTTATTTTAATTATTTATATTTTTTAGAATAAAGAAATTTTATATAGTTTTCGGATCTACGTAATAATCTTTTTAAATTATATATTGTGGACATTATCTGTACTATATGATGGTTAATATATTACAAAATATTGTTTTTAATATTAATTAAATATTGGCACTAAAAAAATCTGGAATTTTTCTATATAATTGAAAGAGTATATCTATATTTCTAAATTGAAAAAAAAATGTACATGTTTCTAAAAATATGAATAGAGATCCAAGTATATTTAATATTTTTCAACATATATTTAATCACAGATTAATTCAGTATAAATAACGATAACTACAATCTCAAAATATAACTAACAATATTAATTTTAGATTTTCATAAATATTATATTAATAATAATAAATAGGATTGATATGAAAGTTTGATAAATAAATAATTTCTGTTTTCCATAATTTTGATATTATTATGATTTAAAAGACATGGTAGAATATTAAAGAATGTGATTTATTAAAATTAAATATAATACAAAATTATCTTTTCTGTTGAGCTTAAAATTAGGAAATGAGATATTTATGAGATTTTAAAATCAAGATATATAATTTTCATAATTTAAGAATAAATTTTTTAAAATTAAATGTCATTCAAAATTGTTTTTAGATTAAAATTAGGAAATGAAATATTTAGAAAATTTTAAAACCAATACATAACAGAAAAATATAAAATAATTAACTTTAAAAATGTATATCATTTAATAATACTTGACACTAATACACTAATGATATAGCTTTGTTTATATTACTATTTATTTTAATTATTTATATTTTCTAGGATAAAGAGTTTTTATATAATTTTCAGATTTACGTAGTAATCTTTTTTAGATTATATAGTATGGACATTTATTTGTAATATATGATGGTTAGAAAATATTGTTTTTAATTTTTATTAAATATTGACACTAAAAAATCTGAAATTTTCATATATAATTGAAAGAGTATATCTATGCTTCTAAATTGAAAAAAAGAAACGAAAATGTTTCTAAAAATATGAATAGAGATCCAACTATATTAAATATTTTCAACATATATTTAATCACATATTAATTCAGTAGAAATAACGATAAACTCAATCTCAAAATATAACTAATAATATTAATTTTAGATTTTCATAAATATTATCTTAATAATAATAAATAGGTTTGATATGAAAGTTTGATAAATAAATATTTTTTGTTTTCCATAATTTTGATATTGTTATGATTTAAAGGATATAGTAGAATATTAAAGAATTCTAATTTATTAAAATTAAATGTAATTCAATTAGTTTTTGTTGAGTTTAAAATTAGAAAATGAGATATTTATGGGATTTTAAAATTAAGATATATCATTTCCATAATTGGAGAATAAAATTTATTAAAATTAAATGTCATTCAAATTAGTATTTTTAATTAAAATTAAGAAATCATGTTTAGAAAATTTTAAAGTCAATATATATTATTTACATAACGGAAAAAGGTAAATTACTTATAATAAAAAACTTTCAAAATATATATCGTTTAATAATAATTGACAATAATGCATAAAAAGACATATAAATTATGAGATAGCTTTTGACGATGATTTTATATAGAACTAGGTGTTGTGCCCGCACCTGTGCGGACATAGAATATTTTGGTTAGTATGATTATATTTGTAATAATATGTTGCAAAAATAATATGTTGCAAAAATAATATGTTGATAGTATGTCCTCATACATTTCATACCTTAAATTAGTCTCTCTCTATTTCATACATTTTATACATGGTGCGGACAAAGCTGTATTTTGTTAGAGTAATTATTTTTTCAACTACCGATATATATTTTTCGTCTTCTCTATATATATTCATTCTCTTCTTATCTTACCATATATATTTTTCATCTACCGATGTGCGACTTACTTTTCATTAAAATTTTATTAAGGGTATGTTGGTAATAAATTTCGTAAGAATCTGGTACATTCTCACTTCTCTCTTCTTCTTCCTATTCTTCTTCTTCTTCTATTTTACTTAGTTTAGCTCTTCTTATGGTCGTAGCTAGAGTTCTCCAGCCATTGCTATTCATACTCTTCCGTTTCTTCCTCTTCTGGTCGTAGCTAGAGCTCTCTCTCTCTCTCTCTCTCTCTCTCTCTCTCTCTCTCTCTCTCTCTCTCTCTCTCTCTCTCTCTCTCTCTCTCTCTCTCTATTCATTCTCTTCTTATCTTACCCTATATTAATTAATTATTTCTCCAACTACCGATTTGAGACTTTTCATTAAAATTTTCATTAAGGGTATCCTGGTCATTAACTTCGTGAGAATGAATCTGGTGCGTTTTCACTTCTCAATTATAGAGTTTTCTATTCATACTCTTCCGCTTCTTCCCCTTCTGGTCGTAGCTAGAGTTCTCGCTCTCTCTCTCTCCCTCTCTCTCTCTCTCTCTCTCTCTCTCTCTCTCTCTCTCTCTCTCTCTCTCTCTCTCTCTCTCTCTCTCTCTCTCTCTCTATGTTCTTCTTCTATATTCATTCTCTTCTTATCTTACCTTATATATATTAGTTAATTATTTTTCCAACAACTGATGTGAGACTTACTTTTCATTAAAATTTCATTAAGGGTATCCTGGTCATTAACCTCGTAAGAATGAATCTGGTGCGTTTTGACTTCTCAATTATATAAACTGCATATTTTTATAATCATTATTTGTAGACATATTTAATTTAATTTTTTTTATTAGAATTTGGTTTTTAAGATTTAGTTTTAAGGATTTAGAGTTTAGGTTTAGAATTTAAAATTTAATTTTTAAGGTTTAGTTTTTAGAGTTTGAGTTTAGAGTTTATATTTAGGGTTAGATTTAGTTTTTAGAGTTTAGTTTTAGAGTTTGGGTTTAGGGTTTAGGGTTTAGAGTTTGGATTTAGGGCTTCGGGTTTGGATTTATGGTTTAGGGTTTTGGTTTAGAGTTTAGTTTCTAAGGTTTGGGTATATGTTTAGGGTTTCGGGATTGAATTTAGAGTTTAGGGTTTTGGTTTAAAGTTTTTTTTTTGAATTAGAATTTAGTTTTAGGGCTTAGTGTTTAGTTTTAAAGATTTAGAGTTTAGGTTTAGAATTTAAAATTTAATTTTTAGGGTTTAGTTTTTAGAGTTTGAGTTTAGAGTTTATATTTAAGGTTAGGTTTAGTTTTTAGAGTTTAGTTTTAGAGTTTGGGTTTAGGGTTTGGTTTTTTAAGGTTTATGCTTTCTAAGGTTTGGATTCTAAGATTTAGGGCTTTGGGTTTGGATTTAGGGTTTAGGGTTTTGGTTTAAAGTTTTTTTTAATTAGAATTTAGTTTTTAGGGTTTAGGGTTTAGTTTTAAAGATTTAGAGTATGTTTAGAATTTAAAATTTAATTTTTAAGGTTTAGTTTTTAGAGTCTGAGTTTAGAGTTTATATTTAGGGTTAAGTTTAGTTTTAGAGTTTGGGTTTAGGGTTTGGTTTTTAAGGTTTAGGGTTCATGGTTTAAAGTTTGGATTTAGGGCTTCGGGTTTGGATTTAAGGTTTTGGTTTAGAGTTTAGTTTCTAAGGTTTGGGTTTATGTTTAGGGTTTGGGGTTTAGATTAGGGTTTAGGGTTTGGGTTAGGATTTGGGTTTATGTTTAGGGTATAGTTTTTAGAGTTTAGTGTTTGGGTTAGGGTTTAGGTAGGGTTTAGTTTAGCTCTTCTTCTAGTCGCAGCTAGAGTTCTCCAGACATTGCTATTCATACTCTTCCGCTTCTTCTTCTTCTTCTGGTCGTAGCTAGAGTTCTCTTTCTCTCTCTCTTTCTCTCTCTCTCGCTCGGTCTCTCTCGCTCTCTCGATCTCTATCTCTCTCTCTCTCTCTCTCTCTCTCTCTCTCTCTCTCTCTCTATCTCTCTCGGTCTCTCTCTCTCGGTCTCTTCATCTCTCTCGGTCTAGGTCTCTCTGTCTCTCTCTCGGTCTCTCCGTCTCTCTCTCTCTCTCGGTCTCTCTCTATCTCTCGGTCTCTCTCTCTCTCTCTCTCTCTCCCTCTCTCTCTCTCTCGGTCTCTCTCCGTCTCTCTCGGTCTCGGTCTCTCCGTCTCTCTCTCTCTCGGTCTCTCTCTCTCTCTATGTTACCCTATATATATTAGTTAATTATTTCTCCAACTACCGATGTGGGACTTTTCATTAAAATTTTCATTAAGGGTATCCTGGTCATTAACCTCGTGAGAACACTACAAGAAAACAACCGGGAACCGACGGGCATAATCGTCGGTAACCCGTCGGAAAACCCGTTTACCGACAGGATTTCGACAAAGCAAGTCCGTCGGTTCTATGTTGTCGGAAATTAATATCCGTCGGAAAATTGTCGGTTATTTCCGACGGATTTCCGACACAGCATTTTTCCGACGGTTGACCGACGAAATATAAACCGACGGTTTACCGACGACGGACCGACGGTGGATATTCCGACGGTTATACCGACAGTAACTTACCGACAATAAACCGACGGTTATTAACCGACGGTGAACCGACGGTTTATTTACCGACGGTGAACCGACGGTTTATTTACCGACGGTAAACCGACGGTAACTTACCGACGGTGAACCGACGGTAACTTACCGACGGTGAGCCGACGGAAAATTACCGACGGTGATCCGACGGACAATTACCGACGGTGATCCGACGGACAATTACCAACGGTGATCCGACGGACAATTACCGACGGTGATCCGACGGACAATTACCGACGGTGATCCGACGGAAAATTACCGACGGTGATCCGACGGTAACTTACCGACGGTGATCCGACGGTAAATGACCGACGGTAAAAAAATATTTATTTTAAAAAAAAATTATTATGAAATTTTATTTACGTAATATTATATGAAAATTTTATATGAAAATTATAAAATTTTAATTTAAAAGTATTTTATAAACGAAATATCTTATAAAATGTATTAAAAGTTTTGATTTAAATTACATAACATTGGGTCTAGGACCCGATCCCGTTCCCGAAGCTCCCGTTGCCCCGCCCGATCCTCCTTCTGGTGCGTCTCTGCCATGCTGGATGTAGTACATGATTTTATCATGCATCTCTGCTAACTTTCTTTCATTTTCCGTCCTTTCTTCTTGCAACCGAGCTTCAAAACTCGTCTTCAGAGCTGCAATTTCAATGTCTTTCTCGCGCAAAGCTTCAGTGAAGAGGTCGTTCTCGGGTCGGAAGCGGGAATGCGGAGTCGAGCATCCTTCCCCTAAGTTGCCTAACCCGAAAACACGTCCCTTCCTGCGTTGTGTCTCCTGCAAAGTACATATCAAATATTTATTACACAATCAAGTAAAAAAGAAGTTATGCAATTTTTTAAGTTAACTCAAATATTTACCTCGAGAAAGATCTCGTTGATCCTCTGCGACGGTACTTCGTCTGTTGAGCCGACCTCCTCGGACAGTTGCGTCTGCACCTCATCCACCGCCTCTTTGCCGATTCTACGATTCTCCGAGCGATCGGATCCTGGATCTTGCCCGTAGTCTTGTTCGTATGGCCCTCCTCGGTGAGCTGAACAAACGTCGGCTCCTTCCAAGTCCTTGCTTTCTGCATAATTTTTAAACGGTCAAGCCAATTTCAATTAATTACACTAATAAACATTCCAAAAATAATACTTACAAATTCAAGCTGCCGCTGCGTCGTACTCTTTGCTCCCGCGTTATGCGTTGCTATCCCTACACCGTTTCTCTGACTCAAACGGTTCTCGGAGTGCGTCGCAGAATCCGCCGCTGTAGCAGGTTTGGACCAATGGCGGATGAAACCGGCTAAAAGGTGGGGATTGACTCCCTTCGGGTCTTCCGCCGCAAGCCACTTTTGCTTCCACTCGTTGAGGACGTGCGAGTAGTGGGTCCTTGCCTTCTTATGGAAAGCCTTTTCCACAATCGACGTATGGTACCGATCCCAAGTGTACTCTTGCTACACCAAAAAAACAAAGATTGATGTTAGACAAAATTCATAACATTTTCAAATTAATAAAGAAACCGAAACGAGATATTTACATACCGCGAATTGGCGGAACCAAGTATGCTGTTCGGACCTAGGCATGTTCACGTATTTCGGATACGCGTTCTTCAGCATGCTGCACATCATTCCTAAAATGCTCTTCGTGATCTTCGAACACGTAATATTGAACCTGTTTCAAGACAATTGAAAATCAATATATATATTAAATAAATAAGCGTTTAAAAGCATATAGGAAAATAAACAAATGTGTTAGAGGAAAAAAACTTACCAAAAAGTACCGGGGTGGTTCAAAGGATCTGGATGAAGTCGTTTAAGCGTCTCCCGCCCCGGCTGCTCGACTACTAACTCTATCTCAGCTGCGATCGAGGGCGGGGCATCCTCGACTAATGTCTCTGGCTCTTGGGACACCGTATGACTCCCGCTAGGAATGTCGTGCCGCGGAAAAGACGAGGCAGGTTGGGCCGGTCTAATTTGAGTCGATCGACGTCGACGTAAAGGCGCCGACTGTGCTTGAGCAGGTGGAGACGGCTGATTCGGAAGATGTTCACGGTCCTCGGCACCGGACAAAAAAACCTCAAACTCTCCGTAGTCAGACCTACACCAGAAGACAAAACGTGATTAAAACGGTTCGTATAATTAACAAATTTATATAAATTTATTATAATATTCTTCCAAAAATCAGAATCAAATACTACAATAAAAAATCGTTTTAAATTTCTTAAAAACATTTTAATATCTACAAAATTATGAAATCGTTTTAAAATTACAAAATTAATAGAAAAAATCGTTTTATATTCTAAAATAATTTTAAAATTGTTTTATTAAAACCTAAAAATATTATAAATTCGTTTTTACAAATCCAAAAGTTATAAAAAAAATTTAAATATACAAAAAAACGTTTAAAAAAAAAATATAAATTCATAAAACAATTTAAAAGGCTTTTAAAATCGATTTATAAATTCATAAAAAAATTATAAAACGTTTTATAAAGACTAAAAACGTTTTTTAGATCCATGGAAATATTTGAAAAGCATACAAAACTTTACAAATATAAGTAAATACAAAAAATACAAACCAAAAAATCAAAGACATATAATCACATTCAACCAACATCCTAGATCAAAATCTAAATCAAAATCACAAACTAACAACAATCTATCAACCAAATTACGTTCCTAAGCTACTAGAACAACCTAACCACGATCTAAAACTCTTAGAATCAACATGCAACCGCGACCCAAATCATAAAATCATACCATCCTATTTTCTCCAAAATCAATCGGTTGAAACGAAAGCTTACATGATTATGATGTTGTTGGTGCTCGGTTTCGGAGAAAACTCGCCGGAATCGTTCGATTGGAGAAGAGAGAAGCCGTAGAAGACGAAGTAGAGAGAGAGAGAGATTTCGCAGAAATGAGGAAGAAGAAGGTGAGTCGGCGAAAAGATAAATTTGGTTTCCGACGGATAATTAAAATTCCGTCGAAAATCCGTCGGAAATCAAATTTATCCAAATATTCGGCGGTTTTCCAAATTTTTCACGAAAAATTGGCGGTTGGATTTTCCGACAGATGTTTCGTCGGGAATCCGTCCAAAAATAAAATCATGGGTTACACCTTGTGGATTCGAACCTAGGTTACATTGTGAAGGATTTGTTGCCCAAACCACCGTGCTAAGTTCGTTAATTGTACAAAATAGGAAATAAAAAGAAATTTAGTTTCATACATTACCAGGAAAAAATTAATAGAATATTTGATACAATCAAAACATAATATATTTATAATTAAAATCTTACATAAGTCTTTAAGAACCATAGATAATATTTTACACATTAAAAACCTTACATAACTTCAGATTTTAAAGTTTGTAACATAAAAACATTAAATTTTAAATATAATATTGTACATTAAAACCAAACATTGGAAAATTTTAAAAACACTGCAGATTAGCGGTTATAATTCGGGAACTGGTTTTCGAACCAACCATCGCCGTCCGTATCCCTCCACTGTCGGATCATGCGATTCCATGACCTTGCAGGAATCCATTCCGGTTTTGCCCCGCCACTCTCCCAAATCGACTTCAAACGACGCATTTTCGTTTGGAAAACACGCCTAGCGGCCTTATGGAATTCCGACCAAACAGTTAAAATGATCTCCGGACGAAAGGTGAAGTGTGCCTATACATGTATAAATTATAACATAATTAATTTATGAATTTTTATTAACTAGGAGACATATATAATCTTACCAGAAATGTATCAAACCATCCAGCCTTATGGTCGTCGGGAACATTGTAATACTTCACGTAACTTCCCATCCATTGATTCTCGATGATATCGCTTATAGTAATCAAAATGCGGATATTGTGGCCAAACCACATCGCACCGTCCTGTCAGGACGGATGGAGAACGGGAAGATGTCGTCGACCACGAAGACGGAGCTCGCGCAAGTAAGTGGCGCGATTCTCCACCGACAGGTACACGAAATCCATTTTTAAAATTGAGTGTTTGAAAGTGAGGTTTGGTAGAAGGTAAAACTGATCAAGTCTTGCGAGCTATATTTATATAAAATTTCCGACGGATTTTCCGACGGCCGGCCGTCGGAAAATTGAATTATTTTCGACGAGACGTTTACCAAAGCTACCATGCATATGGGAAGAGCCTGTGTTCGTATCAGTCTGAAATTGCAGCCTTTGACCGAAAGTTTCCGACGGATTTCCGACAATTTATGTTTAGGGTATGTTTAGGGCTTAGGGTTTAGGGAGAACAATACCTTTTTAGTTAATTTAGACATTTTTGAAACAACATTGAAGATTGTATAACTGTTATAATAGCAAATGTAGATTTTGTGTATCGAACAACCGACCCCGTTCAACAACCCGATAAACGACATTGTATACTAAGAAGTGAATTCGAAGGTTATACTTTTGTATTCGAAAATGATCAAAACGATTATTGAGTTATTCAGAATGTTTATCTTGACTCTTTTAAACCACCCCCTAATAACCGCCTGTGATGTACATATTTAGGGTTTAGAGGTTGTAACCCTTAATAACCGTCGGAAATCCGTCAGAAAATTCCGACGGATTACCGACCGATTTAATAATACCGTCGGAAATCCGTCGGAAATTAAAAGTAATGTTCAAGATTAACGGCTGTCTGGATTCGAACTCGAGAACAGAGGGGCGCTAAGGCTTATATCGGACCAAGTATGCTGGGTGTAACGTTGTTGTCCTAATGAACCTAATATTACTTATTGTAATGGCAAAGTTAAACTTTAAAAAGACTAATGTGATGAAATTAAAATGGAAACTTATAGAAGTTGGTTTTAAATGGAAATTTATGTCTAATTAGTTTTTTTCATTCGTTATATTACAAAAATCAAATAAACTTTAAAATTCTGCATCGCTTTCTGAATCGTAATCCGTTGAAATGGAATCAGTGTCGTCGTCGAACTCTCCTATCTCTTCCTCTGAGTCAGAATGCAAGACGAGATTACCAAATTGGCTAAAATCAACGACTAGATTAACTTCAAGGGATTCTCCAACCGGAGCTATGTAATCACTTTCGTTTTCCTGCAGTGGTTCGTGTTCTTCCAACCCGTGAACTCTTCCTCTGGGGTATATTTTTGTAACTGTAATTCAAGGGTCGTTCTTGTATGTTAATCGAGGATAGGGTACGTAAGTCACCTATATGAAAATAAAGAAATAATTACAGTTTGTTAATTTTAAATAGTTGAATATGAAAATCTCCATAAATGTTTGATCCATTACCTGATCTGCTTGTGAAGCAAGAATGAACAGGTCATATTTCCGAAGCTTCTTAGCTGAATGGATAGACGTTACTCCAAACTCATCAATTATAACACCTTGCCCAATGATAGGGTTGTACCAGTCACACAAAAAAACCACACATCTCATGCCCAGCTTCCCAATGTACTTCACTTCAAGTATTTCTTTCAAAACACCATAATACACAACTTCGCCGGCCGTAGAAGAAACTCCATGGTCGGCCGTTGTCTTTGAGGACCCTTCTCTATGAACTTTAAACGCATATCCCCTTGTGCAATATCGTGGATATGACTTCGTGTTGTTGTGGAGTCCGCTACCCATGTCTATTAACCAATCTTCAGGTTTGCGACCGTGCTTTAGTTCGTTATTCACATAAAACTGTAACCACTTGCAGAAGTATGATTCTTTCCACTCTTCGCGCTCTACCTCGGTTAATTCTGGGTGATGTCGTTGGAGTGACTCCATATATAACCTATAAATATCAACCATGGTAATACAATTATTATGTAATAAAAAGCAATAATTTGAATAAATTAAACGAAACTTACCTCTCATATTCAAATACTTCCACGCAGTTGTTCAGAATATATTTCTGTATGTGTGCATCCTCTTTGGGCGTTAGTTTCCGCTTTTCTCCCTTACCGCTTAACCGACCCACTTGTTGGAAAATGCTGGGAACCGTTGACGGATAAAATTGCCTCTCACCTCTATCATCGTTTCTAGCAGGGCGCCGACTCTTTGTGCGTACTTGTGAAGGGAAGTAATAGCCGGCAAATGTCGCCGCTTCCTCGTTGTGATACTGCGCAGCAACGTAACCCTCCACTTTAGCTGGGTTCTTCACCTTTTTTTAAGGTGGAACATATAGCGCTCGAAAGGATACATCCACCGATATTGTACCGAGCCACCTAGTCGAGCTTCTCCCGGGAGGTGAATGGGTAAATGCTCCATAACATCAAAGAAAGACGGTGGAAATATCTTCTCTAGGTTGCACAAGATCTTGGGAATGTTTTTCTCCAAACTTCGAATGCCGTCAACTGTAAGCGACCTCGTGCATATATCCCTGAAAAAGCACCTACCGCCGCAATTGATTTGTGAACATTAGTGGGTAGAAGATGAGCAAATGCGAATGGTAGTAGTCGTTGCATCACCACATGACAATCATGGCTCTTCAAACCGATAAACTTTTCCCCATCAGTGTCCACACAATTGCGCAAGTTTGATGCATAACCGTCAGGAAATCTAACTCGTCGCGTAATCCACTCGAAGAACTCTTCCTTTGATTTCGGATCTAACCAATACACTGGAATTGGAGCTTTTCCGTTCTTCTGAATATGAAGTTCTGCCCTATCACAGATTTCAGGTAAATCAAGCCTAGACTTCACATTATCTTTCGTCTTCCCTTGCACGTTTAGAACAGTGTTGATGATGTTATCGAAGAAATTTTTCTCAATGTGCATCACATCAAGATTATGCCTAAGCAACTGATCCTTCCAATATGGTAAATCCCAGAAGATGCTTAGCTTGTGCCAGTTGTGGGACAAACCTGCTGCGTATACATTTTCATGACCATTTCCACCACATTCACGAGATCGTAGTGCACCGAAGGTTTCTAAGAGGCCCAAAGTAACCGATCCACTATCTTGGAGAATAGGATCATCAAACACTTTCCTCTTCTTTGTAAAAAGTTTTGTGTTTTTCCGATATGGATGATCGGGCGGTAGAAATCTCCTATGACAATCAAACCAACACAATTTGCGTTCATTCTTCAACAGGAATGCATCGCTCTGTTCCTGACAATATGGACATGCCAACCTCCCATGTGTTGTCCATCCTGATAGCATACCATAAGCTGGAAAATCGCTAATGGTCCACATTAGTGCAGCCCTCATCAGAAAATTTTCCTTGCAGGAGACATCGTAGGCCACAACTCCAGGCCTCCACAACATTTGCAACTCATATATCAATGGCTGCAAGAATACATCAAGTGATCTTCTTGGATGCTCTGGGCCGGGAACAAGTACGGAGAGGAAAAGAAACTCTCGACGCATGCACATAGAAGGCGGTAGGTTATACGGAGTTAAAATCACTGGCCACAACGAATACTGTCTCCCATGCCTTCCAAAAGGGTTGAAACCATCTGTGCATAATCCGAGGTACACATTACGTGGCTCGTATGCAAAATCTGGATATACGCACCAAAAATGTTGCCACGCTTCAGCATCAGACGGATGTGCAATTTCTGCTCCTCTTCTATGCTCAGCATGCCATCTCATTTCCCCCGCAGTTCGCTCTGATTGGTATAAGCGCCTAAGCCGATCGGATAACGGCATATACCACATTCTCTTGAACGGAACCTTAGCTCTTCCCCTTGTATCCTCATAGCGGGGCTTCTTACAGAACTTACATTCCAGACGGTATTCATCTTCTCGCCAATAAATCATACAGTTGTCGATGCAAACATCTATGATCTGATATGGTAATCCAAGCCCTTTAACAAGTTTCTCGACCTCGTTGTATGAACCTGGCGCAAGATTGTCTTCAGGTAGAATATCTTTCATGAATTCGCAAATAGAATCCACACATGGCTCAGCCAAATTGTAGTCTGTCTTTATCCCCATTAATCTAGTTGCGGATGATAATGGCGAATGTCCCTCTTTACAACCGTCATAAAGTGGCCGCTTCGCTGCATTTAACATATAAAAAAATCTGCTAGATTCTTCATTAGGTTCCTCATCAACCCTAGGAATATGATATTCACCTACTTCCGGAATATTTTCTCTAAATGCATCATTAACCATCTGAATGGTACCTACACCAAAATCTACATCCGTGCTATAGGGTTCGCTAGAACTAACAATAGGTTCCCGCGTACTCGTACCACCAAAGTGTTCTCTACTACTACTTGCATAATCCAATGTCTCCCCGTGAAGATACCAAATCTTATAACCGGCCATAAACCCAGCTGAGTACAAGTGATGCCATACTTCGCCAATCGTAGGATTTCTAAGATTTCGGCAGTTAGCACATGGGCATTTCATCTTACCGCTTTTCTACGTATGAGGTTGATCGCAAGCCAGCGACATGAACTCCACAATACCTAGTGCATATGGTTTGTGCACTAAGTCTGTCGCTTCAACAACCCTCGGTCCGTCCATCCACGATCTGAAATAATTAGATGAAGACATTTTCACCTCACAAGATATATTATTAGAGAGAGAGTGCGGAATAGAGAGAGAGAGAGAGAGAGAGAGAGAGAGAGAGAGAGAGAGAGAGAGAGAGAGAGAGAGAGAGAGAGAGAGAGAGAGAGAGAGAGAGAGAGAGTGTTGTCTGGAGGAGAAGGGAGAAATGCTTGGTATATATTGAAAATTAACTGACGGAAAACCGACAGAATAAGTCGTCGGAAATTTTGTCGGCCCAACGGTTAAATAAACGGCTATGTCGGCCCAACAGTACCAGAAATTTACCGACGGATTTCCGACAGGAAAGTTGTTATATGTCGGTAAATTTCTGGTAAACGGTCAAAGCCGGAGTTACGCACCTCTCTTCCCAAGGTAACGTATAGGTAACTGTCGCTTCGGTAATAAATCCGAAGACCGACAGAAAACCGACGGGATTTCCGTCGGAAAATGTTCTTTAAATATCCACCCGCTTCACCCTTCTTTCCATCACAAAAAAAAAAACAAAAATATGGATTCCGCACCCTTACCTCCCGAAGTCCGCGCTTCCGTTCTTCAAACTATCGCGGAACCGGGTCGAGAGTCGCTGCCAAACCTCGATCCCTCTCGCCAAGCCCATCGGGCCATTTGGTTCGGATCCAATACGGTCATCCACTCCGTCATCAGCGACATCATGGAGACTCGCTGGTCTGGACGCTATCTGACGTACTATAACGTCATGGTGGATCTGAAAACTGCATGGTTCGAGGATTTCCTTGTAAGTTATATTTTTAATTAATATTATAAATTAAATTTTAAAATACACAATTAATTCTTTTTTTTTTTCAGGAATACTTTACATTCTCTCCGGATAATGTTTTCATTGTCTGGCGGGAATTTCACCGAACAGCAAGGAAAGTTTTCAAGACAAAGATGCGGCGTATGAAGCTCCGGTGGCAACGAGGTGAAGGAAGACCGACTTGGGTTCCAGCGGGAGAGTGGAACATCATGGTCGACCAATGGAAGGAGACGAACGACGAATAATAATAATTAAAATTTTATAATGTAATTTTTATTTTTATTAATGATGAATTTTGTTTTCTATGTTTAATTCTAAAATAAAATATGTTTTTTTTTTTAAATATAATATTCTAACTAAAGGATATATAAAGAACGTGGAAAGCTTTAAACGAATGACATAGTATCACAATGGTTTGGGTCAGTATCACAATGGTTTGGGTATTGGGTTAAAG
>CM058238.1:87535538-87587611 GCA_030180135.1 Orychophragmus violaceus
GGGTTTGGGGTTTGAGGTTTGGCTTAGGGGTTGGGTTTAGGGTTTGGTTTTTTAAGGTTTATGCTTTCTAAGGTTTGGATTCTAAGATTTAGGGCTTCGGGTTTGGATTTTGGGTTTAGGGTTTTGGTTTAAAGTTTTTTTTGAATTAGAATTTAGTTTTTAGTGTTTAGGGTTTAGTTTTAAAGATTTAGAGTATGTTTAGAATTTAAAATTTAATTTTTAAGGTTTAGTTTTTAGAGTCTGAGTTTAGAGTTTATATTTAGGGTTAAGTTTAGTTTTTAGAGTTTAGTTTTAGAGTTTGGGTTTAGGGTTTGGTTTTTAAGGTTTAGGGTTCATGGTTTAAAGTTTGGATTTAGGGCTTCGGGTTTGGATTTAAGGTTTTGGTTTAGAGTTTAGTTTCTAAGGTTTGGGTTTATGTTTAGGGTTTGGGGTTTGGATTAGGGCTTAGGGTTTGGGTTTATGTTTAGGGAATAGTTTTTAGAGTTTAGGGTTTACTTTTCCTAAATAGTTTGAATATGTTAAGTTTCATACGTAGTTTACTTTTCCTATATAGGATTTAACTACGTAGTTTACTTTTCTTACATATAAACTCCAATTTACATATTTACTTTTTCATAGATATTTACTTTTTAGTTAAATCATACTTTTTCTCGAAGATACATCTAGAATATTTACTTTTATAATAATATTAAGTATATTAAATTCAGATATTATATAAATTAGAAAATTTCCTCAAAATATAAAGAAAATAACTACTATATATTTGATAAGTATTTTAAATTTGAATTATGATCATATTGGGAAGTTTACCTTTAAATATAATGGAGATAATTACTTTATATTGAGATAATTAGAAAAATTCTTGGAACTCATTTGTTCACCCCTTTCTTTTTTACCAATTAAATAATTATACAAAAATTAGTATTAAAAATAATTAACAATTAAAAATTTTAATTTTTTTTTTAAAAACAAAAACGATAATAAAAAAATGTTTTATCTTAGACAAAAAATAAAAAAATAAAAATAAACGAATTTATGAAAAAACTAAAACCTAAATTCTAATTTCTAAACCTCTAAACCCTAAACCATAATTTGAAAACTGAAAAATTAAAAATAAAAATTAAACCTTAATCCCTAAACTCAATATGTAAACCTTAAAAACAAAAACCTAAATCCTAATCCTTAAACCCTAATTTAAAAACCTAAAAAAAATAAATTAAATTATAATTTCTTCTCTCTCTCTCTCTCTCTCGCTCTCTCTCTCTCTCTCTCTCTCTCTCCTCTCTCTCTCTCTCTCTCTCTCTCTCTCTCTCTCTCTCTCTGTGTGTCTCTCTCTATCGGTCTCTCTCTCTCTCTCTCTCTATCGCGCTCTCTCTCTCTCGGTCTATCTCTCTCTCGGTTTCTTACCCTATATATATTAGAGAATTATTCTTCCAACTACCGATGTGGGATAATTTCATTAAATTTTCATTAAGGGTATATTCGTCATTAACCTCGTGAGAATGAATCTGGTGCGTTTTCACTTCTCAATTATATAATTAGATGTATTTCGTGTCTTCGTTATCTTTGACCGGAGTATATCTAATAATCCCTGCAAGCAAATGCATGCACCTAGAATGCTATTTGTATGTCGTTACCTTTTTAAAAAATTGGTTCTAATCGTACATGGCCATATCTTTAGCTCACAAACGATATCTAGAATTCGTTTGAATTCATCGCGGTTATTAAAATACAATTTACATGAATAACAAATTTTTACTTCAACTATTTCATTATTGCACTCGGAACATATAAAATATTTGGATGATCATGGCGTTACATAGGAAATACATGCATTAAACTTTTATTGTTACAATAATCGGTAAATTGTTACAATTTCTGAAAAATATCAAGAGTTACCTAATAAAATCAATATGAATATTTTTTTATTGTTACAATTTTTCATTGAAAAAATCCAGCCGATTCATCATATAACAATACTATTAGTATCAAAACAAAATTAAAAACAAAAAAATATAGAAATCCATATTAAATCGTTGAAAAGAAGAAAGTAATAGATATGATAATGGATCATTTGATAAAAAATTTAATGATCCGGAAAAAGACCGCCATAGCCAATGAGAAAACAAAAATAGAGAAAAAGCTTCTTGAAAATCGATTGTTTACCACCAAATCAATGTCGACAACACTTATTCGGACTATAGGCTCATTAGGACAACTGGGACTTGTGATGTGAACTAACAACATCTTGGCAACAACCATCATTCGGACTTTTAGATCTAAACTATAATTTCCACTCTTTTCTATAGAAATTCTCAGACGTTTGTTAGTTCATCTCACATCTTTAAACTTTAGCCTCTTCTTTCATGGGACCAAACGGACAAAATATTGTTAACCACAAAATCTATGTCTATAGTAATGGATATCACTTATTCGAACTATAGGCTTATTGGGACAAACGGGACTTTTAGATCTCACGCTCCTTTTTATATAAAATATCGAACGTTTGTTAGTTCATATCACATCATTATACCTTATTTTTGTGACAACGGAGCTTCTTTTTTTATGGGACCAAACGAACAAAACAAAATTAAAAAACCAAAACATAAAAATCCTTTCAAAATCAATAAAAAGAAAAAAGCAATATAAATGACAACGAATTATTTGACCAAACCTTTGATGATCCGGAAAAAAAACTTTCATGGCCAATGAGGAAAAAAAAGTTCTTAAAAATATGGAAGATGCAAATGATTGTGTTTTTAGGCCACCCAAGCTCCCTTTATATATGATTTCACAAAATTCTCTCGGAAGCTTGGTATATGGCATAAAATATTTTTTTTTCAAACTCGAATTAATAAGATATTCAGAAAGATATTGTGCATTTTTAGGAAATAAATTAATTAACTGAATTAAAATCGATATTCATCAAGGTTGTAAAGAATATTCACCAAAACTGCAGATTTATGTTTCCTAAAATATAGGATACGAAAATAAATATATATGGTAAGTCGGTTGACAAAATGAATTAAAAAAAAATGGTAGGATTAAAAAACCCAACTAATTCGACGGATAATATTAAATCTACGAAACGAATGATCAATATTAAAAAACAGGATCCACGTGTATATCCATATTTCAAATCCGGATCCGCCCAAATATCCATGCGTGACCACATTTCCAAAATTTTCATATTTACCCTTAATGAAAAAATCCCTAATGAAACCAAGAACAATTTTCGGGAATACAACATCTATGTACCACGGACGGTTTCATGTTTTTATAATATAGAGACTAAATTCTATCTTCTTCTCCAATCTTTTCTTCTCTCGATCATCATCAACATCCATGACCTTCATCGAACCTTGAATCTTCGGAGTGATCCATCACTCTCTAGATCCTGATTCACCTTGTCTTCGATCCTCGGTGGATTCTAGATAGGGATTTATTGTTACTTCACAAAATATTTTTTCATTGGTATCAGAGCGGTCGCATCCTCCGAATCAGACTCAGAACGCGACGATCTCTTTTCCATACCCAGAATCATGGAATCGAGAAGATCGGAGCACCCTCGAAGTATTCATGTGAGGAAGTGTACGAGCGAATGAATAATGGTTTGTGTTTGTTTTGTGAAGATCGTGATACCCCTGATCATCATTTGAAACACAAGCGATCACGGATCTTCATGATAGATCGTGAAGATGACAATATTTCTGATTATAAGGTGATAGTCGATACTGTTGTTGAGATAGATTCTTCGATTCATGCTGAACTGTTAGAGAATGGACCAGTTTTACAGGACTCTAATGATTTAAATCGGAATCTACCTCTAGCAAAGGACATCGAACACATGGTGGATGAAGAAAATCATAACACTTCTAACGATCCACTAATTCATGTCTTTGCATCCGGATTTCAACCACCGCCTTTAAAACCTCCTGATCCTCCAGATATCACCCAATCTGATATGCTTTCTACGACTGACGCAAAAGAAGTGATTGAAACATGTTCATTGATTCATGAGATGAAATCGAGTGGTGTGAAGCACATGATAGCTAAAAACATGATCCACAGTGAATAATCAAACCCAGAAGAAGAATCAAACTCAAACCCAGTGATGCATCGGATTAAAGCGTCTTCATATCATCAAAAATGGATAGGTGTCAACACTCTGAAACTTGCATTTGGTAGAAAAAGGAGTAACAAGAATATTTATTTGGAAGACAACCAAACAGGTCAGGGGCTTACATTTTGAAATCAAGATATGTAGTGGCATCAGAATGGGAAAATAAGGAGGGGTTTAGGGAAGCTGAAGCCTTACCATCAATCAATGGATTAAAGGAGACTATATGGAAGATTCAAACTATGCCTAAAATTAGAGTATTCCCTTGGAAAACTCTAAGCTCGGCATTACCGGTGGCTGATCTAATCAACTCAAGAGTTATGTCAATCGATGGGAGATGTCAAATATGTGGAATGAATGAGAATCGATCAACCATATACTTTTCACTGGTAAAGTAGCCAAAAAGACTTGGGCTCTTTCCAACGTAACGATCCCGGAGTCAGGTTTTCATGAAACATCAATATTCGTTAATATCCAGTATTTACTGGTTATGAACAACATTGTCCACTTTATTTTACTTTCCCAATATTATTCATTATACAGAACTTGCAAAAAAAATGGCGAGTTCATGCATTGATCTTACGCGTTTCTGACAGCATGCGACACAAAGTCCTATTCTCCTTTTGTAAATTCAAGTTTGGTACGTGGGAACCAGCTTGTAAAAGCGTACGCATTCCGCGCTGTTTTTTGGTTGGTAACCGTTAAACCAACTGTTCCCACTCAGAAAAATATTTAATATTAAAACATTCTTTTTTTGGTGTCATCCTTATGAAATACTTTCCTCTCTCTCTCAATTTAGATATACTTTTTCTGATTTTTGGCAGAAAAACAAATTCTTCTTTGTCAAAGATTTTTCTTTCCTTTTTGTTTTTCTTTTTCAATTTTCTTTATCGTTGTTTCCTCAGAGAGAAGGAGAGGAAGCAACGTTCGTTTTTCCTGAGTTTCTCAGATTCTTTCCCTTCTTAGTGAAAACCCAAAATCGAAAAAGTAAAAAACGCGTTCAGATTTTTAGGTTTTGGACTTGAAGTTTCTGTCAGATTCTCCGGCGAAATTCATGATCCAATTCTCGGCAATGTCGACGTTTTCGCCGTCTCTGGCCGTAATTTCTTTTCTCTCTCTAATTCTTCTGAACACATATCTGGTTTCCGCTAATTCTTCGACGGGGAATATCAAGGGAGGAGAGATTCGATTACCTTCGGAGAAGATCAACGGAGGCGAATTCTGCGATGCAATGGTTAAACCGGCTTCTTGTCCGGTTAAGTGTTTCAGGGCTGATCCGGTTTGCGGTGAAGACAGCGTTACTTACTGGTGCGGTTGTGCAGATGCTTTGTGCCATGGCGTTCGCGTTTCTAAACCAGGAGCTTGCGATATTGGTAATGGCGTTAGATTGTCTGTTCCTGGACAAGCTCTGCTTTTGATCCACATTGTCTGGCTCATGGCTCTTGGCTTTTCTATTCTCTTAGGTCTCTTCTGATTTCATTTATATTTTGTGAATCTTTTGTTAATATTATTGATCTGAATTGAAATTACAAGAACACTAATCTGAAGGATCATTATTTGGTTTGGTCCGAACAAAAGAAGCTTTCTTGAATCTTGATTTCTCCATCTCTTTCCCAAGATAATCCAGGATTGTATCAGTTACGTGATTAGGCAAACAATTTGCATCTAACATCATTTTCAAGTACTTGTATGCTTCTTTCAATCTCCCTGCTTTACTATTCACTTCGATCATTGTGTTGTAACTCACAACGTCCGGGTTTATTCCATTGCTCTTCATGTGATCAAACAGTCGGGTTGCTTCATCTAACCGGTTTGCTTTCCCAAGCGCGTTGATCAATGTGTTGTACATTACAATGTCTAGATATCCTCCTTGCTCTGTGAGCCTGTCGAGAACCGCGCTGGCTAAATCGGCTCTCCCCATTTTTCCTAATCCTTGGATTATTACATTGTATGTTGCGATGTCCGCTGCGCAAAAGTTCTCACCCATTTGGTCGAGCACTCCATGGGCAGCTTTGAAGTAACCCTTTTTGACAAACGAGCTCATCATTGAGTTGTAGGTGTAGCTAGTGAGATCGGTTACACCCATTCCGTTGAATATCTCAAACAATTTGCAGGCTATACTGAGATCACCTTTGGACAGATAAATAGATAGAAAAGTGTTCATCATGTCGACGTCGAAAGAATCTGGCTTTGCTTCAACCCTCTGCCCTCTGGCTAAAGCAAACAAGGGTTTAGGTTGGTTGCTCCGGTGGGCTAATTGGTCCATATATGGAGACGATGACCAGGGATCATCTTCCATAGGTGAAACTTCCTCAGCCCTAACTCCATCTTCCTTTGAATTCACCATGCTCATGATATCTAGGAAGCTTCCTTTACTTGGAAACATTGGAGTGTAATCTTTATCTTTGCTCTGTGGACGTTTTAGTGAAGCTTCCACTCCGGCGTTCCATCTCAGAACATTAGGCACCAAGTTTCCTTCCCGTACATGCTTCATTAGCTTCTCTTTCCAATCCCACCTACCTTGTTTGTGAAATCCGATCAAGAGCGAACTAATTGTAACCAAATCCACTGAGAAACCTCTAGTTTCCATCTCCTCCACCAATTTCAATGCTCCCTCTAGCTTCCCTTCCCTGCAAAGCTGCAACACAACAATGCTAAAAGTAATGGCATCTACAAACTGACCCTTCTTCTTCAAATCACAGAACATAGTAAAACCAGCCTCAGCCCTTCCGTTCCTAAATAACCCGTCAATGAGAATATTGTATGTCCAGCAGGAAGCTCTTACTCCTTCTTGAACCATCTTCTCAAACAGCTGACAAGCTTCAGTGACTTTTCTTGCCTTGAGCGTCCCGTCTAAAAGGGAGTTATACAGAATAGTATCAGGGACAAACCCGTTATACTGCATCTCACCGAAAATCCTCATCGCATCATCCATCCGGTAAGATTTACAACACCCTTGGATCAGTATACGATATGTCGAGTTATCAGGCTCATGGCCAGATACTTTCAGCTCGTCCCATACAATCAACGCATCTTTCGCTTTTCCAACTAAACACAACACATGAATCAGGCTGTTATATGTGCATATATCAGGGTCGATAGAGCTTTGCTCTTTCATCTCTTTGAACAAACTCAATGCAGCATCCAAGTCTCCCCAACAACCAAATCCATGAATACATATGTTATATCCCCAAGTATCAAACTTGAATCTTTTCATTCCTTTTAACTTTTCAAAAACCTTTTTGAATTCCACCCTCATATCGGCTTTTCTTAGACCTACCAAGAGCTCATTAGCAGCAACAGTTCCAGGAAGATAACTTACAGTAACCACACGAGTCTCACTATTGTTATCAGAAGCTTCTAGAAGCTTAAAGAAAATGGAAAGAGCAAGACGCAATTCATTCTTCTTCACCAGAGCAATAAGAACAGAATCATATAAACTAGGGTTTAAGCAACCTCCTAACTCCTCCATGTAATCCAAAACTTCAAGAGCTGAATCGTACTTACCCGAACGGATTAAGGTATCGAGAAGTACCTTGGATGTCGTCTGGTCCAAATTAACGCCATCTTCCTTCATCGAACCAAGCAGATCGGGGACTTCTCCGAGAAGCCCTGTCCGGCAAACAGTGCGAAATATCTGAGAGTAAGCTGATGCGGAATGTTTGTATCCAGGACGGAGAGAAAAACACCATCGGAAGAAATCTAGCTTCTTCGAAGGATCCAAGGAGTTTCGACGAAGGATTTGGAGGACGACAGGTTCCGAAATCGGGATGGAGTTCGCGTCGAAAGTCCGTGTACCTGACTGAGACAAGGTCTTGGAAAGAGAAGCGACGACAAGGATATTACAAAGCTGTGGAAATGGCGATTTTTTCGCCGGAGATAGACCAGCAATTGCAGCTGATACGGCGGCGCTTGCTCTTCCATGTCGCATCGCATCGCCACCACTGAGAAAAAATGATGGCCGATAAAAGAGACGAAAGCAAACGTAACACGGCGTCGTTCAGTAAACATGCAAACCTCGTCGTATATAAGTCCCTGGACAAATCATTATTTTTGAAACCAGGCTCAGGCCCGTTTAACTGAGATATTTGGGCCCAATTATAGGCTCATTTATATTCCTGAAAATTCTCACAATCCTTCTTCAGTCGATAAACCCTAAATCCTCCGTCGTCTTCATTCTACGCTTGCCGTTTTCATCGGCTGAAAAAATGGGTTTCAAGAGGAAGAAAGGTGATGGTGAGGGTGAGGAAATGGAAGCTGAAGATCGCGGAAGATCCAATTTCAACGGGGCGGAGAGGAGGAACGTGATACTGCCATCGATGATAAAGAACAAAGATAAGAGATCTAAAGTATACGCGAAGCAAAAACATGAGAAGAAATTGGAGAAGCAGAAGAAGATTAAGGCTCGTGATGCTGCTGCAAAACGAGCTCTCGAGCTTGGAGAAGAGGTAAATATGATCTGGATAATTTTTGTAGTTCTCTGAGCTGCTTTAAGTTTGAAATCTAAATTTCGTTATCGTCTTCCTTGTTTAGCCTGCACAAAAGATGATTCCGAAGACGATTGAGAATACTAGAGAACCTGATGAGACAGTTTGCAGACCTGATGATGAAGAAGTAAGTTTTCGAATTTGTTTGGATCTTCATGTTCAATGTTGATTCCCTCTCAATTTTTGCAGTTGTTTGCGGAAATCGATGCTGATGAATTTAATCCTGTCTTGAGACGTGAGATTATACCTAAGGTCTTGATCACAACCTGTCGTTTCAATTCCACTGTAAGTGATTGTACAGTTTTGATGTGAATTTTTGCTTCAAGTGATGTTGTTGAGCTGTTTTGATTCATTCATTTGTTGTTATTTGTGGATTGAAGAGAGGACCTGCGTTTATATCAGAGTTACTCTCAGTGATTCCGAACGCTGATTACCATAAGAGAGGAACTTATGATTTGAAAAAGGTAAAGTGCTATTAGTTTCAGAAAATTCTTGTAGAAGTTCATCTCTTTGCAACTATATATGGTTCTGCAGATTGTAGAATACGCAACGAAGAAAGATTATACATCTCTGATTGTAGTTCATACAAAACGCAGAGAGCCTGGTTAGTTTTCATTCCTGTGTCTTATGTGAAATCATCTTTATCTGGTTTGTTTCAAGCTTTCTTTTTGATATGTAGATGCCCTCCTTATCATTGGTTTGCCAAGTGGTCCTACTGCTCATTTCAAATTGTCAAATCTTGTTTTAAGGAAGGATATTAAGGTATGTCAAAGTAAACACATTACTTCTTCTGAGTGTGGATTAGTGATTATTGAATTGGATCTTTAAATTTTCATTGCAGAATCATGGTAATCCTACAAGCCATGAACCAGAACTTATTTTAAATAACTTCACAACGCGTTTAGGAAATCGTGTTGGGAGGTAAGCTATAGTTTTTGAAAGTAGTGTTGACTTCATTCTAATCTTATCATCGTCTTTGATCTCGTTGCTAATGTTATATTTCTTTCAGATTTTTTCAATCACTGTTTCCTCAAGAACCTAATTTCCGTGGTAGGAGAGTTGTAACATTCCACAACCAGCGTGACTTTATATTTTTCAGACATCATCGGTACATAAATTTCAACCTTTTTCTTCTAGATTTTTCTACTCCTTTAAAACATAAACTGAAATTCTTTTGATTAGTTACATATTTGAGACAAAGGAAACCAAACAAAGTGGTACGAAAGGAAAAGATGGTGTTGCTCGAGAGAGAGTAAAACCTCGTCTTCAGGTTAGCATATAGAAGATTCACTACTCTTTTGTTTTTGGATCTAATTAATCTTGGAAATTATTATGTGTAGGAATGTGGTCCCAGATTCACGCTTAAGCTAGTTACTTTACAGCATGGAACCTTTGACACACAAGGAGGAGAATTTGAATGGGTTCATAAGGTAAAAAATATCACCACAAGATATGTTCAATTAGCTTTTAATGTTTGTTCCGTTAGAGTTTACTAGTTATTAATTTGTATTTTCATGTTGTGTGTTTCATTACAGCCTGAAATGGACACGAGCAGGAGGAGGTTCTTCTTATGAACACTGATGTCTTCGAGTTTCACCCAAATTTTTGTGTGTTTGAGTTTTAACCCAAAACAAATCTGTAGGTTACTTAAATCGTCTTTAAAAACTTTCACATTTCCATCGAAATATTCGTGCACTTATTTCAACAATATAGATACTCACTCGTGTTTTATTCGAGTCTACACAAGATAACAAATCGTTCGCATTTCTCTGGTTGGAGAGAAATTGAGCTTTCCCCTCGCTACCGTTCTTTGGCAGTTGCAAGGAACGAGTAACAAAGAAGTCCATCTCTTGGAGGCATCATTTCGATTATTCGCAGCTGGTGGTTCGAAGCTAGTTTGCACGCTTTTAAGTTTTAAGTAGTCTTGGGATATAAAACCGAACTGAAATTATCAAACCGGACCAAACTGAAATTTTAATGAACCGAATCGAACCGAAGAAAAAAATCGATTAGCAGTTTTTTTAAAAACAAAAAACCGGAAAATTGATTAACCAAACTGAAGAACCGAAATCCCTAACCTATTATTCATTATTATAGACTTGTAGTTATCGATCGATTTTGATTTTCATAAAAATTTCAATCTTCCAAAATATATATATATATATATATATTTTGTCAGTTTGTGTTTGTGTTTTTGATATATATATACATATAGCTTTGAAATATAAAATCGAACCGAAATTATCGAACCGAACCGAACCGAAGTTTTTGTGAACCGAAGAAAAAAAACTGATCGGCTGTTTTTTTAAAAACAAAAAAACCCGAAAAATCGAGTAACCGAACCGTAATCGAACCGAATAACCGAAGTCCCACGCCTATTTTTAAGTATGAAATGGAACAAAAATATAACGAAAAAGGTAAAGGACTAGGACGTAAAAACAGTTTCAAAATGGACAAGAATAAGATTTAAGGCTATTTGATGAGAGCAAATGATTACAACCCACACACCCACAAGACAACTTGGATGGACTGTTAAATTTTATATATCTGAAAAATGCTTTTTTACAGTTAACATTCATAACCTTAAAATGTAGAAAAATTGCTACCTCTCAATTTTATTAAAACATGATTTACAGAAAAAGTGTGTAATCATACTACTAACATAAAGTTTGTGATACATAAAGTTTGTGATATAACAAGTTAACAACCATAGAACAATTGCTAAAGAACAAGATACCAACTAAACTCAAGTTTTTTTTAATTTCTTAGTTTTTCTTTTTTTGACATCACTCAAGTTTTTTTGTAGTTTATACTAACTCAAGTTTCAAAATTTAATAGAATCTATAATAATAAAAAATGCTGAAAAGGTGAAATCTGAAATGAACGGTGAAGGTGGTGACGTATTCATGTCATTCGTCATTGTGACGACGTTTAGCGAGAAAATGTTGATGTATTGTCGTCGTTCCTCATTGGTGACAGCATGACAGCTGTAACGAAAACATGCTTTGAAATTAAACAAGATGTCAACACTTTGGCACATATCTCCATTAATCTCTCTCATCTGGGCTCTCATCAACGTTTTAGGAAATTTATAAATTTATATTTGAAAAATTAATGATTGGATCAATTATAAAGTTATCTAGTCTTAAATTTTGTTTTCCATTCAACTGATTTTTTTATAAATTAACAACTCTCTAAATTAATAAAATATTTTATTCCAGCATTATTAATTTATAGAGTTTCTACATATAACTAATCTATTACTGAGATAAATTAGTAGCATTTTAAAAAAAACAAATTAGTAGCATTCACTTAACCTTATTAGTTTATTATGAGACATTTATTATTGAAGAGCTTAATAAACTAGTCGTTTTTTAGTTCTATGTTTCACCATTATGTGCGATCATTTATGTGGTCAGCACAACAACGATGTCTGTTTGATAGATCTACAAGGGAATTCAGTTGAAAGTTCAAAAAAACATCTTTTGACTGTTGTTGAGACTTGATCATCAACAAGTAGTCCAGTCGACATGGAGTGGACTACATGCGTGATTGGTCATAACAGCGATATTGATTAGGGCAAATCGCATTAATAGCACAAAAACATGACTTGTCAAAAATATAGCACCAAGGAAGAAAAATCATAAAAATAGTACAAAAACATGTTTTGTCACTAAATTAGCCCTAACCCTAAATCTTAAATACTAAACCCTAAACCCTAAATACTAAACCCTAACCTTGAATACTAAATCCTAAACCCTAAATATTAAATCCTAAATCCTAAATAATTAATTCTAAACCCTAAATTATATAATGCTATAAAAGTCTTTGTAATTAAAATAATGCTAAAAATGTGAATTATTTTCCTTGGTGCTATATTTATGATAAGATATGTTTTTGTGCTATTTTATGACTTTTCTCTATTGTGATTATCAATCGGTCGAACCTCTTTAACTACACCTCAAGCTGGGTTTTAATTACAGTCAATTGTGTGACACAATTATGAACTATAATGCATTTGTATATAATTGATTCAACATGATTTGTTCTCTTGATTTGTTAAATTCACATGATGCAGAGAATATTAGCATAGTTTTTGTGCACACACAAAATGGATAAATAGTATAAATGTTTAAAATGGAATACTAATAAACAAAAAAATTGTGAATCAACTGTGGTCTAGTGGTTAAAGCTTTACACCGGCAGATATTGGGTTTAAATCTCCGAAGGCGCAGTTTTACAAGATTAATGGAGGCAAGCTTATAAGAAAGTTTTTAGGAGCGATAGTATTATGTGTAACATTGTCCTTGTAATAGTTCTCATAATCGGTATTAGCGTTAAAAAACAAAATAAACAAAAAAAATCGGAAAACAGTCTAATTTCAATTAGGTTGCATACAACTGTAACATTTGACATTATCTTTCCTTGCAGGCGCCAAATACTCGTCTTTATTAGGGCTGGGCACGGGGCAAGTACTTGCTAATTTTGAAGTACTTGTTACCCGGTTTGACCCGTTCGAGTAACTGATTTTATGGCTTGGTACTTGACTTGTTCCAAACAAGTACTTGCTATATCAAGTACCCGCTAAAAAATCAAGTACCCGCTAATTACTTGACCCGCTCTATTACTTGCTTCACTCCATCACTTGAACCTGCTATTTGTTACCTGAACCTAGGCATATGCATTCGGGTCCTCGAATTGGGGTAAAAATACAAACCGACACACATAAGTCTCAAAATACAAATCCGAACACAAGTTTCAAAATACAAGCTAACAGAGTCATACATATACAATTGGGGGTATGACTAATTATTTCAACAATTTTAACAAACAAGTAGTAAATATTTTAACGAGTAACAAGTAATTATTGGACCAAGTAACAAATAGTAAGTAACGGGACAAGTAACGAGTCAAGTATTAGAAAAAAAGATGGTACTTGATACTTGACTTGTACTTGCAAGTAATGAAGTTTAAAGACTTGTTACCCGACTTGACCAAACCGGGTACTTGGTTTTTCAAACCGAATACGGGGCAAGTAACGAGTACAAGCCGGGTAACGAGTAATTATGCCCAGCCCTAGTCTTTATGACTTATTTTTGCAAATCGGATATTTTATACTAGATTCTTTTTTTCTTGTATGAAATAAAAAGAAGGAAATATAGAAAAATGGGTGTGGAGACTAAAGAGTGCTGCAACAACATCAAGTTTGTAAAAATAATTAATAACCATAGAATAGCTGCGTTATGTTCAAGTGGCACTATGATTTCTTAAGTGATACATACCTAGCTATGTTACAATTTTACTAATCACTGATTTTCTTTTCTCTTCGTTTCAAACTATTAAAGAATTTCTCTAACAGGGCATCATACACCATTCTTGTATATTATCTTTCTAAATGTTCCTACTAAACTTATTTTTGTTTTTGTTAAAATTGTAAACTATGATTTGTGAACGACATTAGCTCC
Organism: Orychophragmus violaceus; assembly: GCA_030180135.1. Classification (NCBI taxonomy): domain Eukaryota; kingdom Viridiplantae; phylum Streptophyta; class Magnoliopsida; order Brassicales; family Brassicaceae; genus Orychophragmus; species Orychophragmus violaceus. The sequence continues at coordinate 87,549,611 of CM058238.1, forward strand.
AAAAACAATTGAAATTGCTATATTGCAGAAAGTAATAAAGTATTCATCATGTTGCCGTCAATGGTGGCGGCTATAACCGAAAAAGAATCTTTCCTTCAAAATAAAAACAAAATATGCAACTTAGGTTCGAAGCCTTTAATTTGCACAATAAAAAGGGTCGAGAAGCCTTAAAACACACAACTTAGGTTCGAAGCTCCCAATTTTTTTGCATAACGAACCGTCCGTAATCTGCCACGTTCAATGCACGAAAAAAATGTATAATATCATGTCGCTGTTTTGAAGAAACTTTGTTTTCTTTAATTTTTCTTATGTTTTTGGTTTATTTTCGGCAACGTCCGGAGGAAAGATTAAAATAACTTTGTTCGGAGTTAAATTAACAATCATTTAACCTTGTTACCGGAGAACATATTGGATTAGTAATATTAATACATATTCTATCTGTTTTATATTAAATATTGTTTAGAATTTACTTTTATTTTAATATAAATATCCTTTTATATTTTTGATACAGTTTAACTATATTCCCAATTCGATCCTTACTTCTCAAGCTTAATAATAATAATGATTAAGAAAATATAATATATATAATTAATGGATAAACAAGAAATTTAATTGTTTTTAGTATATGCGTGGAAAAAATTTAAACTACATTTTTAAGTAAAACGGAGAAACTATTTACTTTTAATTTAGATATCTTATATCGAGTGAAGAGTCAAAACTAATTCTAAGAAAAACGTAGTTCAATGATAGACTCTCTTTTCGAATATACAAATATGCCAAAAATAAAAAAATCTATATATGTATTGGTGTCGAGACAATGCATTATAATTTCAATAAATTGATCTAATTTGAAGTGTTGTAACTAGATCTGGGCGTTTGGGTATCTGTTCGAGTTTAGTTCGGGGTTTTTAGGTTTTCAGGTTTTTTATTCTAGGCATATAAGACCCATTCATGTATTTTAAAATTTCGATTCGGGTTAGATTCGTTTCATTCGGATTCAGATTCGGTTCGAATTCGGATACCTGAAAAATCATAAAACAACAATAAAAATTAGCTATATTTAAAGAAAAGTTTGTCAATTTTGACAAATATAACAAAAACTCATAAATTTTGTTTATTTTGATAATTTAGTTATTTTAGTCTAAAATAGTCAATATATTTAAGTTTTTAATTATAATTTGGATAATTTTTATATTAAGTCTAAATATAAATAATATTTTGCTATATAATTGTAATTCAGATATTTCGGGTATCTATTCGGTTCTCAGTTCGATTCGGATTCAGTTCCAGTTCTTCGAAAATAAGAAATTAGGAACCCGTTTAGGTATTTTGTCGGTTCAGGTTCGGATTCAATTCTACTTTTTCGGTTTAGGTTCAATTCGGTATTCGGGTCCGGGTATTTGCCCATGCCCGATTATAACATCTGAAACTCGTCTCCTTGTCACTAAACCACAAGTTCTCGACGAAAAATAATATTTGAATAAAAAGAATTTCACACTATATATATTCCCTAATAGATCTGGTATATTCAAATCCGAAGTTCAACCAGCTTGAGGTATCACAAGAGTATTAATCTTTTTAAAATGTCAGAAAAAAATATTTTTAAACAAAAAAGACAAACTCACTAAACACAATTTTCACTAAGACAAAAAAATGGTAAGAGAAAGAAACACACGGTTTAGCCGCGAAATAGAAGAAAAAGCATGTCGGCTTCTTCCATCCAATAATAAGGTAATAAAATGGATCAGAATCCAGACCCACTGATAGTTAAGCACGTGTCATTTTGTACACACTATTTTCTGAGAAATTACAAAAATTCATTTGTTTTTGTTTTACCAGGCGCTAGAGGTTATAAATACTTGTCACTTCTCTTCACCCCTACTACCTGTTCGAAGCTCAGAGAAACAAAAAAAAAATCCTCTTCTCAAACCCTAATTTTGATCAAAGATCTGTATTTTGTGTGTAAAAATGGAGAAGAATCTGGTGGGATATAGATTTTATCCGACGGGAGAGGAACTGATCAACCATTACCTGAAGAACAAGATTCTTGGTAAACCATGGCTCGTCGACGAAGCTATTAGCGAGATCAACATCTATGGTTACGAACCAATTTGTTTGCCTTGTAAGTTACCTCTCTCTCTCTCAACTTCAAATCAATCGTGATCTCTTTTCCTCTCTCGACATCAATCGTTTCTAATTTTAGGGTTTTTTTTTGTTTGCAGCGTTATCGAAGCTCGAATCGAACGATCTCGTATGGTACTTCTTCTGTCGCAAGGAGGACCCGCTTTCTAAGAAGAAGGGAACGAAGAGAACCACACCTTCTGGGTTTTGGAAAGCTACTGGTGTTGATCGGAAAGTCAAGGACAGGAGAGGAAATGGTGTCGAGATCGGGATTAAGAAAACGCTTGTGTACCATGAAGGTAAAGCAGGCAAGGGGATTGGGACTCCTTGGGTTATGCACGAGTATCACATCACTTCCTTGCCTCTTCATCTGGTAACAATTAAGGGTTTTGATCTCTTTTAGGGTTCTTGTTGAAATCGATTTGAGGGTTTTGATCTCTTTGCTAGTTTTAATTTCCCCTGTGATTTTGTGTTAGTTGAATTGGTCTTATGTTTCATTTTTTCTTGCTTCTGAATTAGTCTTGATATGATTATTGGTTTGATTCATCTGTCTCTGATCTAGTTGTTGCCTGTGATTACCCCTGTGTTGTGTGTGTGTGTACCTTTGGAACTTTGTTGCAGAGGACCTATGTTATCTGTCAAGTAATGTACAAGGGTGATGACGGAGACAGTTTGTACGGTAGTAACTCGAATGAGTTGAGCAACTCTGTGGTCTCTGATTCGAACACAGCGCCTGAGGTGAGTCTACTTTCTGACAATGTGTTTAGGTAGTCGTTAGTTTCATCAACCTGTTTCTTTACTGGCCTCTCTTCTACATATTCAGGTTGAGCAACCAGTCCAAGAAGATATCTATGGTTTGTCTCTCGATGATTTGTTACTCAATACGGATGAACCAGAGGATCTCTCTCTATTCTATCCAGAAACGATTCTCAGCAACAACTACCCTTACTACCTGCAGTCGCAAACTCCTTGCGATGATGAGTATTTTCGTGAATTGCTGAGCTTTAACGGAGGGAATTTTGATAATGTGTTTCCCAATCTATAGAACTAGTCTTGATATGATTCATCCGTCTCTGATCTAGTTTCGAGCAGTGATTTCCCCTGTGTTGGTTGCTATCTTTAGCTCAATTTGAGGGTTTTCAATTGCTATAGATGCTGTGGCCTTGTTTAAATTTGCTTGTGATTGAGTTGTTGTTGAGTAATTCAACTTTATATTGCTTCCAAAGAACTCATGTTTGTGTTTTGATCTCTTTGTTAGTTTTAATTTCCCCTGTGATTCTGTGTTAGTTGAATTGGTCTTATGTTTCATTTTTTCTTGCTTCTGAATTAGTCTTGACATGATTATTGGTTTGATTCATCTGTCTCTGGTCTAGTTGTTGCCTGTGATTTTCCCTGTGTTGTGTGTGTACCTTTGGAATTTTGTTGCAGAGGACCTATGATATCTGCCAAGTAATGTACAAGGGTGATGACGGAGACAGTTTGTACTGTAGTAACTCGAATGAGTTAAGCAACTCTGTGGTCTCTGATTCGAACACAGTCCCTGAGGTGAGTCTACTTCTGACAATTTGTTTAGTTATTCATTAGTTTCTTTCACTAACCTGTTTCTTTACTGGCCTCTCTTGTACATATTCAGGTTGAGCAACCAGTCCAAGAAACATTTATGGATTGTCTGTGGATGATTTGTTAACCCCTATGAATGAACCAGAGGATCTCTGGCTGTTCTATCCAGAAACGATTCTCAGCAACGACTACCCTTACTACCTGCAGTCGCAAACTCCTTGCGATGATGAGTATTTTCGTGAATTGCTGAACTTTAACGGAGGGAATTTTGATAATGTGTTTCCCAATCTATAGAACTAGTCTTGATATGATTCATCTGTCTGTGATCTAGTTTCTAGCAGTGATTTCCCCTGTGTTGGTTGCTATCTTTAGCTCAATTTGAGGATTTTCAATTGCTATAGATGCTGTGGCCTTGTTTAAATTTGCTTGTGATTGAGTTGTTGTTGAGTAATTCAACTTTATATTGCTTCCAAAGAACTCATGTGTGTGTTGTGTACATTTGGAATTTTGTTGCAGAGGACCTATGTTATCTGCCAAGTAATGTACAAGGGTGATGACGGAGACAGTTTGTACTGTAGTAATTCGAATGAGTTAAGCAACTCTGTGGTCTCATGTTCGAACACTGCCAGAGGGATTAACACAGCGCCTGAGGTGAGTCTACTTTCTGACAATGTGTTTAGTTATTCAGTAGTTTCTTTCATCAACCTGTTTCTTTACTGGCCTCTATTTGACATATTCAGGTTGAGCAACCAGTCCCAGAAGATATCTATTTTTCTGTGGATGATTTGTTAATCCCTATGAATGAACCAGAGGATCCTTCTCTATTCAATCCAGACACGATTCTCAGCGAGGACTACCCTTACCAGCAGCCGCTAACTCCTTGCGATGATGAGTATATTCGTCAACTGCTGAGTTTTAACGGAGGGAATTTTGATGCTGTGATTCCAGAAATTATGATGCTAGAGAACAACAACGATCACAGGCCAAGGAAACCTTTGACAGGGTTCATTGTTGATTGTAGCAGTGAGAGCGATTCTGAATCCATAAGTGCAATGGTAAAGCACATCACATTACTCTTCTTCTTCATCATTATTTTCATGGACCTAATCTGTATACTCATCAGCTTTTCATTCTAATATGACAGAGTTACCGAGAAACATCAAGTCCAGGTGATAGCGATGCTAGTTCGGGTAGACACTTCTACACTAGTGTAGACGAGATTCTATCATCCAGGAAAGACTCTATACAAACTTCTGCAGAAACTTTTATTACTAGAAAGACCCGAGAATCTCATTTCACAAGGCGCACCAGACCATCAAAACAAGAGGTCTTGAGCTGCTCCTATGCTGATTTTTTGGATGCTTATATCTTATAATCTCTTTACATGAATGCGTGTATCTTATTGTGTTGGATTTTCAAAAGATAATGATGATGTGGTTTCCTTTTCAGGTGAAGGAAGGCAAGTCTAAAGCCGTTGATGCATCTATGGACAACAAGTCATCATCATCATCATCATCATCATCATCATATATGGTGAAGACAGAGAAGAAGGGATGGTTTATTGCAGAGGACGCAGTGCAGAGAAACCGCAAGAATCCACCGCATGTCTATCTCATGAACATGATCGTAGGCTTCATCCTCTTGGTGGCTGTCGTTGGCAACATCATATCCGTTTTACTAAGCCTCAAAACTTCAACCCACTGATGAAGTTTGATTGCGAGGAGAGGCAAATCAGATGGATCGAAGCACTCAGTTTTTAATTGGCTTTGTTATTGATTCCGTTTTCTTTTAACTGTGTGATAAATATATCTGTGTGTGTGTCTGTATGTATGAAAAATAGATGAAAGTATTTGTTCTGCAGAACCTGTATATTTTACAGGTATTTCTTGTGCCTAAAGGTAAAAGTGAAAATTTAGTAGTTTGTAATCTCAATCTAGTGTGAATAGCAATCTAAACAGGAGTATGATTAAGCAAAGGTGCCTCACGGCCCTTTACATTTTACCTTTATGAACATATGATTGATTATAAAGTGGATTATGTTAGAGAAAATGTGTCAAGAATTTACATATTGTTTTATGAACATCTGCTTTTTTCCCCACGTGTTTTAAAACGCCACACGATTATTTTTCATATAAATTTATAGATGACATTACCGAAAGCTATTGGTCTGTAATCTTTAGGCATTTCAATCTTGAGAATTAGGCATATATTTTTGTGTGATTTAATTCTGATGGCAAATGACATGTTCTGAAAATAGGTTATCTCGTCGTCAACTGTTACAGGACTCACTATATCTTATTATTTTTGGTAATTTTACTTAGCTGTGAATCCATCCGGACCTGGAGCACCTATGGTGAGAATACTCTTCTTCACTTCTTGTGGTGTTATATATCTTGTCAATTCATCATTTATTTCAGTTGTACTAACACGATTGATGTAGTTTAAAGCACTCAAAAGGTCACCTCGAGTAGAAATAGTAAACAAATCATAAAAGTAGCGATCTCCTTCCTTGTCAATTTTTCTATTCCTGAACTAGACATTGCCGTGATCCGGTATATTTGAATTAAAAGTCGACATATTTATCCTTTGGATCAATATCTTTTTTTTTTTTGCTGAATTTGTCATTATTATTTTCTTCCTTTGTGATATTGAATGACGACATCTAGCTAGTAATATGTTCCTTACGTGTAGAATATCCCTCACGCCAACCAATTACATGATAATTGATACAGTTCCTCATTCTTTGTAACTCAACTGGAAGCTCTTCCGACCTTGTTCGGTTTCTTTACATATGTTGATAATAGCTGGCCTCAATGGCGGAGCCAGAACTTTTTGTTACCGGGGTCAGAAAATAATTACTTAAAATTATTCTATAAATTATCAAAACCTAAGTATAATTTTACATTTACTCATAATTTAATCTTTTATCAACATGGTTACATAATTGAGAACTGGTAGTATCTTATGTTGTTAACAAAAAAAAATCAACCACTGTTACATTTTTAAATATTGTTTTAATAAAAAATAATACAATTATTTAAAATTTGATAATGCCATTTCATAACATTTTATCTTCAAATTTTTTATTTTATATATATAAATATAACCCTAACTTTCTATTAATTCGTATCAAAATCTTCTCTAATCTAATAAAAAGGTAATTATAATATTAAAAAAATACAAAGATCACTTTTCCTCTTCCACAAAAAAAAATAGACGAAGACAGATGTTTTTTGAAGTTTAGCTTTTGTTTTTATATTCTCTATAATATATATAAAAATTAACTAATACTTCAATAAGATTTGAGACCCTAAAAATTATGGATCATCGTTAGTTTAAATTGGGCTTAGATTTTTTAAAAAACCAAGTTTTATTAAAGCAAAATCTTGAGCCCATTTAATCATTTCATTAGGTAGTTTGTAAATTTTAGTTTTCTTTTGGTTTAATGTTTTTGATTAATTTATGTGGGGTCAAGAATAAAAATTTAGTGGGGTCATTACATTTTTCATTTAAAGAAATATAAATAAATTTTTAAAATTAGGTGGGGTCAGCTGACCCCCTTACCTTCTTCTTGCCTCCGCCCCTGGCTGGCCTGTGGACCGATTCAACCATTTCCAAATATTGAACGTGTGACGTCGGATAAACAACTTTCCATTCATCGTTAGCCATACATGTTCAAGCCAACATTGGATCAATCCATTCCTTTTTTTGTTATTCAATGTCTATGTTTTCTCCATTTTCTCATTAGCATTCAAATTTTCATATACATAAGCCAGTGACCATACCGATTAAGATATTGTTTCCTGTTATTGCCATAGCATTTGGATAATCTTCTATTTGGGTGACATAAATGCCAGACAAATAAAAAGAGTAATATTTATTAGGGAAGGAATTTTCGGCAAAACTGACACTATTCGACGTAGCATTTACAAAAGTAATACTTATCAGTTTGTTTTTAACCGGCTAACACTTTTTCACTGTTAAATTAATTGAAACTCCAGAATACCCCTCGCCTGTTGAGCCACGACGATTATGGCGTGTGTGCGGTGGTCGTTGTTTTCAATCCGTGAATTTTACTTGCCATGCATGGCGCGTGAAGCTTGCCGTTCCTAACATTGATTTGATTTATAATATATTTTTTTTCCCGCCAATCCTTAAGCAATTAATGCTTAGTAGGTCTAATCTGCCTATTTAATTACTGGAAGCTCAGTTAATTAGAACTTATCCAGATAAATCACAGATCCAAGATTCACCGATGGGTGGTTGTTGAAGACAGAGCTGCGGAATTAAATTCTAAGGGAGCACTTTATTTCCGTTGAAGATATGCATTAATGGCGGAGGTTAGAATTAATTCTTTTCTGGTTTTTACCGTTTGTGATTTTGTTTAGTACAGTCTATCTATTTTATCTCTACAGTTGACATGTAGCTGTAACAAATTGTTGACAAAAATCTTGGGTTACGCTGTTTGTTAGTTGTTAGTTTTTAGTATATGTGACAAAATATCAATCGGATCTGACAAATGAACGTTTGTTTGTTGTTTACTGTTCACGTGAACGTATGTGAATCTGTTAAAGATTTCTAGGTAAATAGATCTTAGCTATGTTCTGTTCCTGTGAACGTATGCTGAGGTCTGTTCGTAATCGTGTCCTGCTGTGGTTTCCTTCTCATAACTATCAAATTAGTTTTATGCATGTTCATAACTATCTTTTTTAAATGAACGTTCACGACTTTTTATAAATTATCATTTCCTAAACATTGAGGTTATCTTGATAACAACTCTTTTGGTATATAAATATCGATCAGGTTCACCTTGATCCTGTGTATGTGGTGGCCGGGAAGTGGAATCGTTCTGAAAGTTGAGAGTGGGAATTCAGAATTGATTATCGGGCATACGGGAGATGTATAACATTACGTAATGATGACACTATTGGTTCATACAAATCCAGGGTACTGAAGGAATTCGAGGGTGAACTTGGGCAAAGCTGTAAACTGACGTATGTGGTACCTGGGAAGATGTGTTCAATACCAGCCTCGAAGATGCCGCCAATATGTATTGGTAGCGTAGATGGACTTGAGACTTTCAAAGCGATTATAAGAAAAAAATGAGGGGATTAATTTATATGCGGAGTTTGGGGAGGGTGGTAACCCTGTATTAACAAGCAGTTTGCCAAAAGAAGCAAAACAATCAGGGATGGACTTACCTCCGAAACTTAGTGAAAGTGGTGGAAAGGAAGTTAGCGTGTTGTTGAAGAGCAGGGCAGAGGCAAAGGAAAGAAATGTGGAATTACGGGCGGAAGCTGGTCAGAGCCGTGGCGAATGTTCTTACCAGGAGTTGCTTTTTAGCCAAAGCGCTAGTAGCGTGTTTGGAGCAGATTGTTCAGACTGCGGCGGAACAATTTCAGGCAGCATTGGTGCATTCCTGGCTAAAGGGGCAAATTCGATCGCTGCAGCTCTCCAAGCTGCGGAAGATGTTGCTATTCCGACAGTTGATACATTTGTGAAAGAGACGCAGACATTCAATGACCTTGATTCTAATGGTGAGGATGAAGAAAACGAAGCCATTATATCCTTGAATGGTGCGGACCAGGATTTGGATACTATTATGCCAACCGTTAGCGAGAGGTCTTCCAGCACTGAAGATGGTTCAGGTAGCGAGGACGAGGAGGACGATAACCATGGAGGGACCTCCATTGAACAGAAACCTAATGGACAGACACCTACTGAACAGACTCCCACTGGACCAACACCTACTGATGCAACTACTGGGCATGAGTATGATTGCTTCGATCTAACTCAATGGACGTAGCAGCTTAACAGGGTGTTCGAAGATGTTGAAGAACCGGGTAAAGATCAAGGAGAAATGGTGTCTACTGTAAGTCAGGACACAATGGAGCCCACACCTTCTGGTGGTTTGTTGTTGAGCTTACAGAATATATATGAGGACATCCGCGATCAAGCTACCATGTTTGCGCAAGATACACCCCCTATGTTTGACGACGAGATAAAAGGTGGCAAAGATCTCGGTGATATTGATATAATCGCGGAAGATGATGGAATATACGCGGGGCGGTTGTTCAAAACCAAGAAGGATTTATAGGTAACTATGTGTGTTTATACCATAAAGAGGCTGTTTCACTTTCGTACTCCGCGGTCCACACGAAAGAAGATAGTAATGCAATGTGTTGACCCTCGGTGTGATTGGAGGGTTTTTGCGCATGTGGTGCCCTACTCCACTTATTTTGAGATAATGAAAGTTGAGTTGCACCACTCTTGCGACATTAACACCATAACCGAGAAAAACATGCATGCTACGACACGTGTTATAGCAAAGCTGCTAAAGAAAAAGTATGGGAATGGAAGAAATGGACCTAGGCCTAGAGACTTGCCTTTACTGCTGATGGAGGAGTTGTCAATTACTGTCTCATATTGGAAAGCTTGGAGAGCACGAGAGTTGGCTATTGAGTCAGTCCACGGATCCGCAGAGGGCAGCTACAAGTTACTTCCCGCGTATTTGTATTTGATGCGCCAAGCAAATCCAGGGACGGTCTACAATTTGCATTGCATCGATGTAGAAGAAAATGGGAAGATGGTTAAGCGGTTTCAAAGTTTGTTTTTCGCATTTGGTGCTTCCATCGAAGGTATTCCGTGGCTACGGAATGTGGTAGTTGTGGACGCTACTCAACTGCAAGGTAAATACTTGGGGTGCATGATAACTGCGAGTTTCCAGGATGGTAACTTCCAGATTTTTCCCATTGCATTTGCCGTTGTCGACGGTGAGAACTATGATTCGTGGGAGTGGTTTATGCGCAACTTGGCCGAGATTGTCCCTGACTCCACTGATCTGGTCATTGTCTCGGATCGTCACTCAGGTATATATCACAGAGTTAAGCAAGTCTACCCCCTGGCCAACCACGGAGCCTGCGCTGTTCATTTGGAACGCAATGCAGGCCAAAAGTTCAAGGTAGAGGGGATTGGTGAACTAGTTTCGAATGCTGCACGGGCATATAGGCACGGGCACTTCCTTGGTGCTATGAAGGAGATAAGCATACGCAGTGCTAAGTGTGTGGAATGGTTCGAAGGCATACGCTTTGAACACTGGACACGTTACCATGGAAAAGGGGAACAGTATAATCTGATGAGCAGCAACATTGCCGAGTCCTTAAATGCTGTGCTCGCTAAAGCTAAAGATTTCCCGATAACTTCTACTGTTGAGTTCATAAGAACTATGCTGATGCGGTGGTTCTGTCTCAGGAAAGACAAGCACTACAAGAAATTGAGGTATTGATTGCACATTAACATAGCGATTATAAATTTTCTGCAATAATAGAGTTGACGCCATTTTTTCATAGCGTTTAAAATTTGGTTGTGCTATTAAAAGTATATGCGCGTAAAAAATGTTACTTTTAATTAAAATCTCTTCTGTTTAGATTGCACATACACTAAATTAGCGCTATATTGTGTTTAAGCGGGATGTTTAAGCGGGATAATTTTTGTTTGCCGCGTGTTAAATTTTTTAGACAAAAAGAAAATATTTTTAGTCCAAAACCTAAAAACATCACTTAGTTATAATTTTGTGTTTCTTCTCTATGCCTTTCCTGTCCAGATCTCTTTTCAGGCGGCGACTATGGAGACTCGGCGATCCAAGCCGGAGAGCCAGACGACGACGGAGGCGACGAGATGGTGAAGGTATTGTCAACACAGGCGAGTGGATGAAGAACAAGTCTCCTCTTCTGTACCCGATGTTCCGAGACGAGGCCCCTCTGCTCTAGATCTAAATATCTTACCATAACCAAAGGTTTGTAAGTACTTCGACCACCACTCTGTTTTCTTAGAAGATACCTTATCCTGATTTGTACCCTAACGACTAAATTCTGATTGTGTTTCTTAATCGGAGGAATTGACTCGAAGAACACCATCATGAGTCGCTACCATACCGGACCGGCGATTCCACCTCGGACCGTGACCTTAGAAGGTAAGTGTGTTTGCTTTTCGGATGTGAAACGATGAATAAAAGTAAGAAAGTTATGCTGCTTGTGATTCAAATAACTGATTGTGACGAAAATCCGATTAATTTGTGAAACTACTTCCGGAATGCATACGTTCTCAATTATATGTGGTGGTGTATTGTGGAAGAAGAGTTTGCTTCATTTTCAGATTTTTCTTTGTCTTAGTGACTCAGGGTTTGGTGGTACTTCAGCATATAGAAGCTCAGCTAGAAAAAGGGATAGTGCTGGCGATGAGTCTGAGAGTCTCCACGGAATCCGTATTTGGATGGTTTGATTCAGTGATTGCTAGAAAAAGTTTCCGTGATGTTGGGCTTCATGGTATGATAGATTTCATCTTGAGGGACTAGCTTGACTCTTGTTTCAGGGTTTTGGTTGTGTCAAGTTGTTTTTTTTTGACAGCATTGATTTCAAGATACGGACTATTGAGCTGGATGGGAAGAGAATTAGGCTGTAAATCTGGGATACCGCTGGACAGGAGCGATTCCAGGCAATCATAACTGGTTTCTCTTCGATTTGCTTTTGTATTTCGGTTCCTCTTAATCTTATATATGCATTCTCATTCCTTTCTCGCTATGGTGGTAACGTGGAATACTCACCCAAGTGGTTTCTTCTTATTGCAGCATACTACCGTGGAGCCATGGGCATCTTGCTTGTGTATGATGTCACGAATGAATCATCTTTTAACAGTAAGGACTCTCTTGTATCTTGCGTCTTGTGCTAACGCTCTAAACTCTGTGTTTCCCATCATTGACGGTTATATTTCATCATGTTAATAAATTTCTGATAAATTGGTAACTTGTAACTGCCATATTGAGTTCAATGACTGTGAGATGACTCAGTTCATTGCGAAGTAAGGAAATTTTTCTTCTCCTCAGTCTGGTACTTGTTATCTAACTAAACTTTATCCAATACAAGGGTTGAAATTGTTGAGCAATCCCTTTGGAAAGCTGTACCATATTACTTTGTGTCAACAGTTCTTTGAGATGGAAATCCAAATGTCACGGCAAAGGTGAGTTTCTATATGTTACCATTCCCCTGAATAATCTATGTGCGTGAGATTATTAGGCTGGTATAGAGATATATCAGTATTGACTTGCTAACACACAATGGCTTTTATCAATAATATCCCAGGTCACGAGAGAAGTATCGCTTATATCTAGGTGGATGGCTATAGATCTGTACATAAGAGAGATTGATAGCTTAAGATTTGAATTGTCTATGAATTTTGTTTTGGTGTTTCAGCTACTGTCGCTGCTACTGGCTATGGTTCTGAGAGCTATGGTCTCTCCTCGGCAATCAAAGCTTGACTTGTTATGTATTTGTGTTGACTGGAACCTATTTATCTTTTTAAGTCTTTTGTCTTGTGTCTTATGAATGGTGTTGTAATACAATTTAAGTATTTTGGTTTTAATGATATTATCAGGTTTATCAGATTGCTTAGCTTTTTCAGGTTTCAAATTATCATGTCAAAAAGTTAATAAGCTAGATTTACAAATATCAAAAATAGTGCAGTATATTTGATCAAAAAAGGAAATGATATTGCAATTATAAGATAGCAACAAAATAGTGCTATGAATAAAACAAGTATAACGCAAAATGTCTGCTATTAAAATTAATTTTGTTGCATTAAACAAAGTGCTATAGTAAATACACGTTATTATTACATTTCGAAAAAACGCTATAGAAAGTGCTATACTTTTTATGACGGGAGCATATACAGCGTTCGTTAAAGCGCTATGGTTTATCAACTATAGCGGACATCGAACGCTATGGATATCCATTTTTATTGTAGTGAAGGCGTCGAAGAGTCAGTCTGTAGTTACCCCGGAGGTGGACAAATTGCTGCTTACGTTGACTGAGGATGCTACAAAATTGGTGGTTACTAGAGCATCACAGTGGAGTGTGCAAGTTACATCCCTGACCAATCAGATTTACCATGTTATCTTAAACACTGGTGAATGCACATGCAAGGTTTACGACAAGCTAAAGCTACCTTGCTGCCATGCAGTTGCCGCCGTGAAATTTCTGAAACTGAACCCCGTGACCTTATGTCACAAATGGTATGCGCTGCAGACATGTAAGCTTGCTTATGCGGGTAGCGTACTACCCGTCCCAAACTCCGCTGATGCTGATGAGTACGTACCGGAAGAGTTGAAAAATATGGACCTGCATCCACCGCTTACCAGGAGGCCCCCTGGAAGGCCGCCTACAAAAAGAAAGAGATCTTTCTTCGAGCTCTTTGTAAGTTCTAACGCTCAGTTCAAAAAGGTCGCACCAGAACATATGACTAGGACGGTTGTTGTGTATCTTTTCAGGGTGGAACGGCACCAACCAAGAGAAAGATGCCAAACAAATGTGGAAGATGCCGCCAGCCAGGACATAACAAGACCAATTGCAAGAACCTTATCTGATATAGTGTCTGAAGCACTTCGTATGGATGTTCACTTTTGTATGTACGTACATAAGAAGTTATGTACGTGCACGTAATCTTGTATCTACGTTCATAAGCTTGCTTTGACCAGCTTTGTATTATATTATCGCTATGTATGAATGTCGGATGGTTTTTTGAATGGTCGTGCATAAGTTTGTTACGCACTTAGACCTTTAAGGAAGCGGTATAACATGACCAGACTTTTGTAATCTCTATATCCTTTCATAGGATGTTTTATAAATGAACCTTAGTGCATTGTCTATCTACGTTCATATGTTATTACTTACGTTCACATTGTGTCAAATATAGGAATACACTTATAGTTTATTTACATCTTGTTGATATGGTTGGACGATCATAAGCCGGATATGGATACGTCTGCAAAAACAATTGGTTGGCCCTTAACATAATTGGTCTGGTTCCCATATACTGTATGATCTTGGTCATTTTCAGTAAACTATTACTACGGTTTGCGTCCCATTTTTGGCGCCATCATTTGTTAACTGCGAGTCAGAACTCTGTTTTGGGTAATTTAATCTAAAACAATCGTCGGTTTACGGGTCCGTGAAACGAGAATTTTTAATTCCATGTGGAAAAAAGTTTCTTCGTTAATTTTTACTTTTCAGTAAATGTGATATCATTTAAGAGATTTGACAGCTGCTGTTAAATCTGCGCGCCCTGTCACTGGGCATTTGTCAAATCTGTGTGACTGGTCATTGGAAAGGGGTATCGTAATGAGTGAGATGTCATTGAAAAGGTGCATTAATACTTTTGAGGTGTCCCGAAAAGTTTCAAGGTTTGACTGGTCATAGAGTAGGCGCATCGGTTCACCAATATGACTATTCACACGAAGAAACTCTTTAGCGTCTATAAATATTTCCCAAGGGTCAGTACTAAAAACTTCATTAGGTTCCAGCATTTCTCTCCCTTTCAGAAAGTCTTAATTAAGGTAACGACTTAACACATACAGTTACGCATAAATGTTCTCAATCTTCGTTTGGTATTAGATTTAACAAGTTTGTTGACACACTTTATTCATGACAACATGTCGTCATTTCAAAGAGCTTTGAAGAAGGCAATGAAGAGTTTGGAGAAGAATCCACTTCGTTTTGCTAGCATGGGTCCGGTTGAAGGCGATATCAACACTTGTGAAGGTATAATGATGGGTCCTGATAATCCCCCCTACAGTGGCGGCGTTTTCAAGTTTTGTCTTTGGTTTCCTTTTGAATATCCTTTTAAACCACCAAGGTTCTATTTCAAGACAAAGATATATCATCAAAACATTGATGCCAATGGGTACGTTTTACTTCCAAAGTTGATTTCTAGGAACGAGTGGACCTATCTAGACACCGTTCCGCAGCTTCTGGAAACAATTTATAATTTGCTGAAAGAACCAAAACTCAGAGAAAGTGACCATGTTGTTGACGAAATCGCCGATATCTACATATCCGATTATGTGGTCTTCCAGTCACTTGCGGAGTCGTGGACTAAGGAGCACGCCGGTTGATGAAGTCTTATATCATCTTCTTTATATCTATGTTTCCATGTTTCTTTTTTCTTTATGGACGTAACCTATGTACTCACTGTTCTAAGGATATTTATGTTTTCTCTTTATCGCCTCTTTCTCTCCCTATCAATTTGAGAATCACTTTAAGTTTTGAACTTTCGTTCGTAGCGTTTTAAAATGAAACACTGGCCAGTAGTTTAGACCAAGATAAACACTGGCGTTTTCTTTCATGGCCGTTCACACTGTTATTATGTACATTCACATGGCACTTTGTGCACGAGCACATACAATTTCCGGAGAATTGTATGTGCATCTAATCAATAGTTAATCGACCGTAGGACAATAGACAAAGTGAATTAACCAAAGCTGAAGTTCTTATTTTGGAAAGTTAAGACAACAAAGCGAAAGTGTATGAGATACAGAAAATCCAGCAGCTAATACACTCGGGATCTCCGTCTGATCGGAAACGGCATCCTCCGCACGGCGGATTTGGAAAAGCGTAGGACGTGTTGTACGTTCCAACCTTTCGCGTACCCAGATCACCAACCGCCGATAGTATCCGTCCTGCTAGGTCAGACGAGCGTTGAACGTCCACCCACCAGCGCAAGTTTTCTAAACGTTGTAATCCCTCTAACCAGTTGCCAGTCAATATTTTCGTCATGCCTTGTGAAAATATGATATATGGACAGTCTTGTGGGGCCTGACCAAACAAGAATAGTGCCCTTCGTGGATCCAGCTCTGTCATCAGTGACCTTAATCCCTCTAGCAATAAGGCAGTGGGGTTCTTCGCGAGCAAACACCTACTCACAAGTACCAACACGAGACCTTTTTACGGTAAAAACAAGCAACTTGGATTTCCACGTCCACATATGTTTAAGCAGATCACTAACCTTTGAAAAAATGGACGTGCACCATTTCTTATGGAGGCTCTGGTGGCGTTATCAACAAAGGAGTCTATGTTGACGACTCGGAGAACGCTTTTTTCATTAGTTATGCGATTTGTGGTCTTATTGACTCCCATAAGCAGCAATAGATCGGTGTAACTCAAGCGGGCAACACGAATGATTATGTCCCGGTTCACCTCGTCAGGAAGCTTGGCAAACATTGCCCTTTCTCTTTACCCTAGACAGTAGGATACTTTGTTGATAAATAGAAGATCGATTTCCACCGATTTTTTATAGCGGAGATGGGCACTCTAGTGGTTGGATGTGGTTGCGAAGATAATAAATGTCCTTATCTATTGCACCCATTTATTACCTACGGCTTTGGTAGTCTACTTAATGCATATCCGATATTTACCTTTTCCCGGTACTTGATAGGCATGTGGTACACTAGCTTATAAAACCAAGGGCTTTAAAAATACCACTTCATCCTTAAATTTTAATAAAAAATAGTCCAAAATATAACATAAAACAGAGTCCACCCATTTATTACTTGCAACACTGGTTGTTTCTTTAATGCATATCGGATATTTGTTTTCCGACCTATTTTATAAGCACATGGCACATTAGGTAATAAAAGATCCAATAGAACTTAGTGAACGTTCACAAATAATAATATTAAACATTTACATAATGTACGTTCACAAAAACTTTGTTATCGAGTTCCTGATAACCACATGTCACAATAGGTTATAAAACATTCTACAACGTCCTTAAATTTTAAAATTAAACAATTACAATTAAACATTTAGCCCGCTTAAATTTTAGATTTTTAGAAAGACATAGTGAACGTCTATGGTAGCAATGAACGTTCATAATAGCTGATCTATCTAGCACATTACGGAAGGTAGCATCTTATCCTTGCTGACTACCACATAATCATTAGCTTCTTAGACACGCTTACGACAAAGCAGTTTTCGCAGTCAAATTCCCCTCTGTAATCAAAACCACATTCGCACTCTGGACCGTGAAACCTAGGCGGTTTGAAAGTCTTACAGAACCCCACGTATGGCATGCTCATGGACACCCCCCTCATAGCCCTGACCGCCTCCACCATCCAGCGTGCTACGCATCCCGCAAACACTATATCGTCCCACCAACGTAATGTCTCCAACATATCTGAGCCCTCGTCAGACCTACCTATCATTAGATGGCACATTCCCCTGGCCAGAACGTTGTATGGACATGAAGTGAGGCCTCGTTGCAAAATGTTGATGGACCTATCACAATCACGTTCAAGGAAAGCCACACGGACACCTTCCATGAGGAACGCCGTGGGGTTCCCAGCATCCAGGCACCTATAAAAGTAGGGGTAGAGTTTGTTGTATTTTCTTGTCATCTCTCCATAAATAAAATATCAAATTCGGTTAGGGGACAGTTCAGGTTACTAGTCTGCTTACCTTTGGAAGAAAGTCCTGCCCGTGCTACTCATACAAACATATTCAGCATTGAACATGAAATGGTCTATGTTTGTCAACCTCAGGACTTCTGGTGAGCGAATGTGCGCATACATAAGTTTGTTGGCTGAACCAATAGCGAGGAAGTCAACAATGTGCCTAGACCTTGCTAGACGTTCTATGATGTCGAGTTGGAGCGATTGAGGCAGAAGAAGCATCATTCGTAGAGAGTACTTGAATTGCAAATGGTATAACCGGTTTTATTTTGCCATCCTTGGCTGGAAAACTGATATGTTCTAAGTTTTACCCTATTCTAAACTGCAAGTGAACAGCAATGTCAAAGTAGTATATAGGTTTATCGAATCCACAGGGACACTTGGTCTCAATAGAATCAGAAACGTAGAGATTAATACTAGAAATAAGCAGATGGTGATGTAAATAAATTGCGAAGCAAGAAAGCAAACAATAGCAAGTTGGTTGTGAAAGCAATAAACTAAAAGCGTCAAGCCTAGGGTATTCTCAGGAAATCAGACAAGCAGACAAGTTAATCAGTCATGATCAAATTAAACTCAGTTCTAGAACTCAAATCACGGAAATAGGATTAGCCAAATCTCTTTGCGAAAATCCTCTGAGTCTAAGTGCAGTAACCCAAATCTCTTTGCAATTACTAACAGATTAAACAAGCATTAAGTTCAAGTTCGATATGTTCGCAATTAAACTAAACCAAATCTCTTTGCGAATAATTTAATTGCTCAACCTAAATAGTTCAGATTCTAAAACACACTCTCGTGTCGAATTTAGCAACCTAAGATCTAGATTCTAATTGATCAGGTTAGAACTAGCTTTAAGAACAATTTAGTTTGAAGAACATTCTAATCATATGAATCCTTAACTGAATTAAACAAGTCTAGCAAGTCATCAAACCCTAATGAGAAACCCTAAGCCTAACTATGGATCTACTCAGACATGATTGATGAAAACATAATCATAGAAATAATAGATTGCATATAAGAGAATAAAATAACAAAGGGGTTCGAAATCTTCTCCAAATAAGTGAATACAGGAAATAGATCAGCCCCAAAAGCTCTAAAAATCTCTTAGCTCTAAGTATGAAAGCGTAAGTAAAATAAACACCAAAATCCTCTATATATAAGCCTAATCTCGGCTGGGGATTCTGTGTAAATACTGGAACTATCTTGGGCTTCTTTGCAAATCTTCATAACTTGTTAAACCGACGCGTACGGCCCATCTCGCTAGTGTGTCGACCGATGCACAAGGTGTGTCGGTCGATGCTTGATCAATAAATCGGACAGTGAGTTAAGCTCTCGGCCAAAACGTCCCAAAAGTCCCAAAATGCTCCAAATATCTCCAATTAGCTCCAAACCTGATTAAACCTGTAAAAGACTCTAAACGAATACAAAAGACACTAAAAACACATCTATATCATGGTCTAAAATGGGTAAAAACCATGATATATCAAAAACCTACCATATTTATACAAAATGGAGTGGTTGTAATGTAAATGCTAAACCCGCATAGAGGGAGTGTCTATAACCAATGTTGTGTCAATATTAATATTCTAACATGATCTGACATATACCTACAACAATGTTTAATACCATATTTAAATGAAGATAGAGATAAGATACCATATCTAAATGAAGATAGAGATGAGATAGTAACTGCCGTTATTACCGATCTGACTTCGAACCACTTAATTTACTACTTATTACTCGCTATACTGTGCATATTTATTGCAGCGCCATGGATATGATAGCCTTCGTAATTGCGCAATTACTTTTGATGGAGAGTGGATAAGCCGAGTTAGCTAACATTGCCAAAGTCAACGTATATGAACGTTCATTTCATGTATTTAGTCTTGTCTATTTACTGCAAATTTGTATGAACGTTCATTTCATGTATTTAGGGTAGATTTTTTACTGGATATTTGATCAACAAACAAGCGGGAATATGAAAAAATATAAGGTTTACGCCGACGAAAACACCATCTGCTACAACGGATTAACTATTTTACACTATTTGAAACCATACGAAACCTCGTGAACGTTCACTAGCTACCAAAATATTTAGACAATAAGGCCGATTCATCCTGAAACCGTGCAAGTTTTACCACATAAGCCTAAGCCTGATGGATACGCTCCGAGCGAAACAGTGTGTGCATGTTGTATGGACATGTCGTTTGGCCTCGTTGTAAAATGCTAATTCCCCTCTCGCAATCCCACTCGACGAAGGCAACACGAACGCCCTCCATCAGGGCAGCCGTTGGATTTCCGGCTACGAGGCATCTACGACAAGGAATACAGTCATTGGTATGTTAGACGAGAGAATAACAAGCTAGAAATATTGCCCGCCAGTGTTGTGTTACCTCTCAAAGAAAACACGGCCCGTTCCCCCTCGGCGGACGTGCGTCGCTTTGAACTTAAAATAGTCGAGATTTGCCGTCTTTAGTACCTCCGGCGAGTGAGCCAGATCATAGAAATTTTTACAAATAGAACAAATAGACAAGAAGTCAACTATGTCACAAGATTGAGCTACCCGGTGGATGACGTCAAGCTGGAGTGGTTCTGGTAGTTGACGCATATTGACTTACCACACCGAATAAACATGAAACGGATAAAGCGGGAATGATGTGCGGATAAACGTGTGCTAATAAAACCTTATTTATACTTAAAAAGGACTTCATTAGGTATAAATGAAGCATGATGTGACATATACCAGTAAAAGGTTTTAAAACCATATACTTAATAAGATACTTAATTTCTCATACTTAATTCTCTCTTGGGATGGTAGATGGAGGTATGTTATTAATTGTATTTAATATCGACTAGACTCTAACCCACTGATTTTTCCCTATATTAATGACGATCTTAACCGCGAAAAACTTAGGACCCACATAACCAACAGTAGTAGTTGTCATTGAAGCGCACTTAGTTTACATAACTAAACGATAATTAGGACGGCTTCGAATTAATATTCATATCCGGTGAACGTTCACGAGAACAGTACACATCTAATGTTCATTCACCACATAAGCCTAACCCTCACTGCAACACTATGTGCGAAACAATGTTCGCACACATATTCCTCGTTCCAATCAAACCCAAAAGTGCACTCCGCACCATGGTATCTGGGAGGTCTGAAGGTCCTGAAAAATCCACCATCTTTAGGAATTGGTTACCCTGCCCTCATATCCCGTATAGCGCGTGCCATCTACCGTCCAATGCCCGCCGCAAATGGTAAATTGTCCCACCAACGAAGGGTTTCTAGGACATCTGACCCTTCCACTGACCTTCCATTCATCAAGTGACACAATCCTATCGAGAGCACGTTGAACGGACATTCCATTTCGCCTTGGTGTAATATTGTAATGGCCCTATCACAATCGCGGTCGATAAAGGCAACACGAACGCCTTCCATTAGACAAGCCGTAGGGTTTCCAGCATCGAGACACCTGCAACGTGGTTATGAGCTTCGATATGTAAATAGGAAGCTGAAGGAACCGTTGCGCTTGCTAGAACTAGATATATTACCTTTCAAAGAAAGCTCTGCCCGTGCTTCCTGTACGGACATTCCCCGCATTGAACTTAAAGTGGTCGAGGTTGGCTGCCTTTAGTACTTCCGGTGAAGAAGCAAGTGCATTGAGAGCTTTGCACACAGATCAAACCGATAAGAGGTCGACTATGGAACCAGTCTGAGAAACTCGTTCAATGATCGCTATCTGCAGTACTTCTGGTAGATGAAGCATTTTTTTTTGGTTTTCGAACAAAGAACCACTGAATGGTTGAGACTGGAAGAACATGTATAAAAAGGGATCTGCATGGCGATAGCTATATTTATACAAAGGAAAGCATATTAACTGCCCCTCCCATGGGGAAAGATGAGTGTATCAATTATCAAGTAGACTTAGATACACATTATTACGCCTCCTCGAGTTTACCAGTAGTAGTAAAAGTTAGTCAAACTGTTCTGTATATGAACGGTCGTTAATTAGGCGAGAAGTTTCATTATTAATTCATTGATTTGCGTACACATTTGGTTCACATTTATCAATGCAAATATTCAGACCAATTTTTTCCGTCATTAACGTTGTTTTAGGAAACGTGAACGTTCATCCAAAATATCTTAGGTAGTTTCCAGATGTGTAAAATCCGCAGAAGAAGAACGGTATCAAGAAATTTTTTTAACATTAATTATAATAATAAAAGACTTAGGAGATTTGTGAGAAAACAATGCAAATAACAGGAAATGAACGACTAAGCGTAAATTAAAAGGATATCAGTAGACCCAACAAGAAGTCAGTTAACCATGCCAGTCGCTAAAATTATGCTTCACGATGTGGCAAAAGGCAAGGGACTCTATAGTCCAGAAGCATTCCTCACACATGGCTTGCCCCTTCCAGCCAACAACCCACCAGCGACACCAGTTGTTTATGTTGGCACATTTGCACCTACGGACCTTGTCCAGGTCGAGTAGTCCTTCCTTTGGTAGGAAAAAATCAGATGGCTTATGCACCCAGACACTCCTGTCAAGCGCTTCCAGCCTCAACCGTATGTTCTGCGTATATTCTCGGGTTAAGGCCATCCTTTTTTCTCCAACTTCTGATGCACCGTATATGACCCTCACCAGCATTGAGTAAGCGTACAGACCAGCATCCCATCCAGATTCAGCAGACCTACGAATCATTGCTTCTCCTTCGTCGCGGTGGTCATTGTAAACGAAATCAGACATACCTTTGAACAGTAGGCAAGAGGGGTTATTGTGTTGTAAGCAAGCCTGGACGAACTCATCTGATGGTTTTCCCCGACGCCATGAAATATGGTGGTGGAAGAAATCAACGGTGTGGTAAAAAGCAGGGGTTTGGGCCATCTGAGCAAGCGCCGGGACGTTAGCTGTTAACCTCTCAAAAACGTTGAAATCATGGTGGAAAAGCGAAAGAAGGATAGAGAAGAGGATGTCGTCTGGAAGATCAATAAGGGCCATGTTTGCAATTTAGTGTTTGGTTGAGAAGGTGGAGACCATATATTGACGTCATTAAATAGGGATATCCCAGATGACGAACCGTCAGATACAGAAGTTGCAACGGTCGAGTCCTACTGTCATCGAAGCATCGCCTATTAATGATATGAACATCCGATTTACTAATGAACGTTCATTTAAAAACTAGTGACCAGTCATTCATGTAAACGGGACCCACACAAAATGAGAAGGCGTTAACAACAACTAATGTCATGAACGTAACAAACAACAAGCACCATAACTCGTACAAGCATTAACCTAATAATCTAAAACAGAGAAGCATCAACAAACATACTAGGAGAACACTAATCATCATCCTTTTGGTCGTATATGAAAAATCAGCCAACACCTCATCCACTCTCTTGTAAATCTCTTCCTCAACCCTAACCTGCACTTTCTCAAAAATTATTTTCTCAAACTCCGTGATACTTAATCTGGCAGCTTTCTGCTCTTGCTCAAGTCTACCACTTATCGCTTGCAACCTCGCAATCTCATTTGACATAGCTTCGTCTACCCTGGTGAATGTATGGTTGTCATGCTTAAGCTACCAAAAAAAAAATCGAAATTGAAAGAATGAGATAAAGCCAACACACAATGATTCCTACATCACTCCGCATACTTTTTGGGCAGCAGCAAGTCCACAACGAGAATATCGACGGTAAGGGTTCTTGTCAGATTTCGAAATCATTCTACAGTGGCAGAGCTACACCAACATTGCTTCGAGACAGACGAAATTCGTCCAATGCGACTGATACTTGATGACCCGGATGATTCTCCTGAAAGATTACTCATTCTCTCCCAAGAAATCGCTTAGGCACCCAAGTTCTTTAGGGTTCTTACTCCCTTTATCGATTACGGGAATTTGGGGGTTTCTGAAATGTGGAATAGGCTTCAATTCGGTTTTCTAGTCCAGATGTGTGGTCGAACCGGGTTTATAATATTTTGTAAATTAATTGCTTTGAGTGTAACAAATCGTCAGGCCTGAGTGGAACAGCGACAGCTCCTGATATGAATTCGAAATTTGGATCTTTAAAGTTTAAACAAAAGTCATCCATAGAAAGTTTAAACAAAAGTCATCAAAAGGAGCAGTGAACAAAGGTCTAGTGAGAGGGCTTTTTGAATAACCGTTTAGACAACCTCACTTGCAAAGAAATCACATGCATATTGAGCACGGATTATGGGGATCATATCTGCGTTCATCGAGCGCAGTTCGTTCATGCTGCAGTCGCTGCTAAGCATCTCAAGATACTTGATGATAACCGGCCCACTGTCAGCAACATCTACACCTTGAACTACGTAATCCAGTATCATGTATTTCCATGGGCTCATGGTCCTAGTGATTTTTTTCTTTCGGCCTATCAGGTTCAAAAGATAGGGCAACATCGTCGTGATTGGGGCCATCGCCTCTGCCACCTCGCGGCTTGTGCTACCAGCGAGCCTGGTGTCCAACAAATCGACCTTTCGTGTCTTTAGGTGGAGAACAATGCCTACCCACCTGTCATCCATCCACCGCATCGGCATGTAAATGGTGTCAGCATCTTTACCCCAACGGAGTTGGGGCAACCCATTCTCCTGACAACCCGAAACGTATTGAACCAAAATAGGATCCCATTTGAATATATACCCATCGGCACCGTATCCAGACTGAAAGTAGCCACGTCGGAAGGAATCAAACGACCTCACCAACATATCTGTGAACTCTGAATCAGCAATGGTTATTTGGGCTCTACGGTACGCCGCCTCTCGTTTATTCCAAAGGAGCGCCAAAAGAAGCCGCATTTGCTGTGCATATAAAAGTGATAGGGGTCTGTTATAGTTGGCTACTCGCTTTGAATACAAAGGACATTCAATAGTGCATACCATATACGGTCATAGACTTACCTCGTAATCGAGATTAACACCCAAATCCCTAATTCCTTCGATTACAGAGATAGATATAACTTGACCACTACGCAACGTGATTAACATGAACAGAATGCATGGTACTCTGTGTGTTATAAGCATCAAAGTTGCTGAGTTACGTAATTTGCGAGGTAGGGTTATGATAACTTACTGTCCACCCACAAATTTATCTGCAGCGCCCAGATCAACCTGCGTTTCTTCATCTGACAGATCGATTGCCGGGATCGCATTCACAGGTACTACATTAAGTGGGGCGACACATAGGGAGACAGCATTGGGGCCACGCATACGGATAGAGGGGGCTTCCTCTGATTGACCCGTCACTTCAGATTTGTAATCTTCTATGGCTATCTTTCCTCCTCGTTCCTGTCCTTCAGGACTACTGGCATCCTGTAATGGCTTCTGCACATCTGTAGGATGCTGCAAACTGAACACTCATTTCAGGTTTCATACGTTCATATATATATATATATTTGTGAACGTTCATGATGTCATCTACTTGTTCACAAACCTACCGTTTCCACCATAGGGGTGTGTATCGAATCTCCGTCGGCTTTTCTGATCACCGGATCCTGGATATTTGGCACATCAACGGTTGCCCCTGAAACTTTCGGGGCATCGCCACGTGTAACACCTGGGCTCTGAAAAACAATTGCCGACAAAATATGAACGTTCAAATATTTGTGTGATCGTTCATATATAAGTCTGATTGTCCACAATGATACCGTATCCTCTTCGCGGGCTTTTAAGGTTTCTACGTCCTTTGTCTTCACCACGGATTCCTGCACATTTGATCCACATGCAGCCGCCTCTGGCACCTCGGGCATTCCAACGATTGTAGTATCTGAGTTCTGCAACACAAATGTTTACTATCTATGAACGTCCATTTATATGTGTGAACGAGATCATAGATACATATGTTTGTTCACAATCTACCGTTTCCTCTACGGGGCTTACTACGTTCTCTCCATCCTTTATCGTTGGCACCGGTTCCTGCACATTTGATTCAACTACAGTTGCCTCTGACCCCTGGGTGTTTCCACCAGTTGTGGCAGCTGTACCCTGTCAACCAAATGTCCATAAAATGATGAAGGTTCATAGAATTTTGTGATAGTTCATAGATACTTCTGGCTGTTCACAAACACATACCGTATCCGCCAAGGGGGTTTGTGTCGCACCTCCCTCTGGGGTTGTGATCACCTGATCCGACACAGATGATTCGTTTACACCAGCCTCTGACCCCTGGGTGTTTCCACCAGTTGTGGCAGCTGTACCCTGTCAACCAAATGTCCATAAAATGATGAAGGTTCATATAATTTTGTGATAGTTCATAGATACTTCTGGCTGTTCACAAACACATACCGTATCCGCCAAGGGGGTTTGTGTCGCACCTCCCTCTGGGGTTGTGATCACCTGATTCGGCAGAGATGATTTGTTTACACCAGCCTCTGACCCCTGGGTGTTTCCAACAGATGTGGCAGCTGCGCCCTGCAAAAGAAATGACCGCAAAGAGATGAAGCTACACAGAATTGTGTGAACGTTCATAGATGCACCTTATTGTTCACAAACACATACCGTATCCGCCATGGGGGTTTGTGTAGCACCTCCCTCTGGGGTTGTGATCACCTGATCCGGCACAGATGATTCGTTTACACCAGCCTCTGACCCCTGGGTGTTTCCGACAGATGTAGCGGCTGCGCCCTGTCAACCAAATGTCCATAAAATTATGAAGGTTCATAAAATTTTGTGATAGTTCATAGATACTTCTGGCTGTTCACAAACACATACCGTATCCGCCATGGGGGTTTGTGTAGCACCTCCCTCTGGGGTTGTGATCACCTGATCCGGCACAGATGATTCGTTTACACCAGCCTCTGACCCCTGGGTGTTTCCAACAGATGTGGCGGCTGCGCCCTGCAAAAGAAATGACCACAAAGAGATGAAGCTACACAGAATTGTGTGAACGTTCATAGATGCACCTTATTGTTCACAAACACATACCGTATCCGCCATGGGGGTTTGTGTAGCAAGTTCCTTTGGGGTGTTGGTCACCGCATCTGGCACAAATGATTCGTTTAAAGTACCCTCTAACCCCCGAGATTTTCCTGCACTTGTGGCGGCTGCGCCCTGCAAAAAAAAAAAGTACACCAGAATAAGAATGTGCATATAATTGTGTGGTCGTTCATTGATGCATCTGATTGTTCACAAACATACGGTCTCAGCCATGGGGGTGGTTTGGATGTTTTCGCCGTCTGTTGTTCTGGTCACGGGGTCTTGCGGATTAGTTTTCACTAGAGTTGCCTCCGACCCCACAGGCTTACCGAGAATAGTAGCAGCCACACGCTGCCAAAATTAAATGTGTTAAAAGAAATATGTACGTTCACTGATCTGGGTCTTAGTTCATGGACAGAGTTGTAATCTATACCATTTCCGTCATCGTATCATGGACGATATCCTCAGACGTTGTTGCGGCACCTGACTCCGTCGTTTGGTCAAACCCCGGCAAAGAGTCCAAATTTTCTGCATTCTCCGCTTGGTCGGGCGCTGTTTCGCCAGCCAAAATTACCTTCTCTACAGAGGCTTCAGAACTATTATTCTTCTTCTTCGAGAGTCTTTGATGGATATGTTTCTCGCGTCTTCTTGGAGATGTTCCAACACTCTCAAAATCTTTAGCGGAAGGGAGATTATTTACCGCCTTATTCCCTTCATCGATCGGGGCGGTGTCATCCGGGACATCTTCCTGCCGAGTGAATGTTCATACATACATTAATGCACGTTCACAATTTAACATGAACGTTCACAAATAACATGCAGAAATTATATACGTAAACATTAGTATGGGTAGAGGAGTCTCCTACCCTCTCCAGCGCCTCCTTATCAACCTTATTCCGCTTAGAACTCCGTACAGCTATATGACTCTTCCTCTTAGAAAGAATCTTCGCGTCACCCTATTTTCGTCCACCCGACGGTAAGTTATCCTTATTCGGCAAATCAGGTGGTGAACCATGCACCTGACCAGCCTTTATCTTCTTCACACGAAGTTTGGCCTTAAGCTTCTTCTGTTTAGGAGACGCCTTACGAGACGTTTTGGGACTTTCGTCAACAAAATCTTCCGACAAAACCTCTTGTTAGCATTAAACATATAAACTTGGATAAATAGATAATGCAACTATGCACGTTCATAACGAGACTAACGGGTTCACAAAAAACATTACCGTAAGTTTCTTCTCTTTGAGCTTTTTACTGGTACTTCCAGCGGAGTCTGAACTCCTAGTACGGCCTATATGGACAAGGCTACTACTACCACGTCCTGTTGGGAAAGTCTTACTGGTTAGATTCTCGGCCACGTTGGGCACCTCTGTTTCAAAATGAACCCGTATTTCATTCTTCTTTTTCCCACTAGGATCAAGGCTCCCTTGTCCTGGCTTCTTCCTCCTCTCACCCGCCTTATCCACTCTAACAAAGTTGTTGTTTTCTAAATGCTTGTCAATTACACTCTTAAAATATGCCTCCATCTCCGGACACCACTCTTTCACCCACAAAGATCTGGTACATCCAACTGCCACTGCCGAGGCTTCATCAAGAACCGTCTCGCGCTCCTTAACCCACCAGCCTTCATCCATTATAGAGCAGTTCCTCTTGGGCGAATGGCATGTGTCACCATCATCATCATCGCTCATGCCTCTCTTCTTTCCCTTTCCCTTCGGTTGACTCTTCTTACGTTCTTTCTCTTCTTTGTTCTTCGCATACACTTCCATCTCCTCTGGTGTCAGCACCCTAGGCCACGAGCTGTCTCCTCCGGGCCAAGACCTACGATTGAGCTGTACGGACGCATTCCCCTCTGTCAGTATAGCCTCCAAATAAGCTACGCACTCATCCTCCACCTCATCATCATCACTCCATTCCCACGTTTCGGGATCCACTTGTTCATCGGAAACATGAAGAATTGAATCTATAGTAAGCTGCAAAGGTAACATAAATTGGTCAGTTAACAAGGTATACAGCAACCAAACTCCCATAAAACTAGCTAATATGTATACGATCACATAAGAATATTTATGTATCTTATAGACGTGCATAGAAATAATATGAAATTATGAACGTTCACACAGGAAACTAAAATAGGCAAAAATGATCATGCATCATACCTCGGGAAGGCTCTCCACATTCATCAGATCTTTGTAGTCGATAGTCTTCTTTTTATACAAGCCACTGCAGGAACGAGGGGTGAAGTCTAGCTCAACAGATGCACATGGGAGCTTAGCCTGTAGCTCCTGGATTGTTTCAAGGGCAAGCAGCTGAATTGCTATCGGGAATCCTCGCATGCTTATCGAAGACATTTTCAGCCTATCCTTCATTCCCTTATTCCTTACCGTATCCGTGAAATTAAGCATTGTTAACTCAAAGGCCTTCCGGCCCCATGAAAAAGATAAAAACTTCTCGACATCTTTGACAAGTTCAACGGTTTTCTGGGAAACCTTTCCATACTGATTTCAGACGGTTGATGA
Organism: Orychophragmus violaceus; assembly: GCA_030180135.1. NCBI lineage: Eukaryota > Viridiplantae > Streptophyta > Magnoliopsida > Brassicales > Brassicaceae > Orychophragmus > Orychophragmus violaceus. The sequence goes on from CM058238.1 coordinate 87,579,021, forward strand.
GCTGATCTATGGTCCCGTCTTTGCCAATCGGCCCCGCCGCAATCAATGAGTCCCAATGATTTGGAACAACTGTTTAGAAGCAGAAAAACGGTTTGTTAAATCAACATAGTACCCACTCTACTGAATAAGTTTGGTCCCACATACCTTGTGGTGCATCGACAGGCTGCTCATCGGTAAAGTTCACGGCCTCACCCTCGTTTTCTTCTACCACCCTTTCCGCCGCTTCCGAATTGTTTTTCACATAAGGGTCACATTTCAATCCAGTTACAAGATGAAACTCTCTTAAAGAGAACATGATCGGCTTAGGGCCGAATATGAACCAACGCTTGTGCCGCCTATTACACTGCAGCTGACGTGTGAGAAGTCCATGTACCAATTGCCCCGAAAATGCCAGTCGCCTCAAAGGTATATCGAATAATTTCCCAAACTGCGAATTCATGATCTTGTCCATCTCCAATTTGTGATCTTTGAGAGCAAGAGATAGTTCCACTAAATAGTCGGTTTTAGAATAGGAATGGAGTTTCCTCCCTGTTGGATAGTGATTATGAGTGAAACACCTCTCCGGTAACCGAGGGTCGCAAACATCGTCATCTGGCTCAAACGGTGGGATGCAATCTTTGTCGAGGTTAACTGTGTCCAAGAACAATAACAAGCCAATCATTTGTTCTATGAACGACCATACATGGATAGAATGTTCACATCTTATTTAAAATTAAATCAAACAAACAACAAAGCGGGAATCAAAAAAACAGACGAAATTAACAGAGAGAACCGAAACTAAGAAATTAATCGAGCCCAGTCACAACGAAGATCATTATAAGGTTCAAATTCGAATTGAAAACCTAACCCAGAACCCAATCGAGAAGGCGGAATGATATTCGATACGATTTCACTCTGCATGCACCGAAACTATATTAACAATTACGAAATTCTAAAACGAAATAGGATTTCAAAGAAACCGCTGAAATGCCAAAACTTAGAGACATAACCAATAAATTGAAAATTTGAGAATTTTTTACCAGAAACCGCTAAACCGTCGCAATTGTCTCTCCGATTGGACATTGATTCTCGGAATCCGTAAACCCTAGGTTCGAAAGTCATAAAACACCACATCAAAATTCTTGTTCTTGAAAATAGATACTCCAAAGGAGAAAAAATGTTTCACATAATGATCGAGATTCTTCATTGACGATAAATAATATGTCCGAAAATAAAGTTTCTTTTATCTCCTTAAAGCGTCAAATTATCAAAGAATCTTTCAAACTTCGACAGTTCTAAAATGCTATATTCATCCTGGCTCCTCTGACGTTTGGCCCACCAAACCTTCTCTATCCGTTGGTTGATCTTGCTCATTGTCTCGTGATGAACTTGCACCGGATCATTAAATCGCTTTAACCAAAACCTTTCTTCATGTCCATCCGCTTGCACACTTCTTCTTTTGGAACTGTGTTCCTAAAAAAAGGTGTCACATTTCACTAAACACGATCAAATCATCTTGGATTGTAGCAGAAAACTCCTCAGTTTTTTGCTTTTTCTAGTAGTTTCTTCTTCACGTGAAGGCTACCATGTTCCTTCTTCATTCATCATATGATTTTGGGTGGCCACCATTGTCGCTTGGTGGTGGAAATCCCGGAGTGTGATGGCCCTTGTCGTCATCATCATCAAGATTGTGAGGTGTTTTTGGAGCATAGTTGGATTGTTCGATCAATCAATGAAGTCATGTGACATGAGACCATAAGTTGCACATAACCCACACATTTTCTCGTAATGGAAACGTAGAATCACCGTTTGGTTTTTGAACTTAAAGGCACAGTAGCCTGGTACGAACGAAATACACATTCATTTATCCATCCATTTGAAAATCTTTCTTGTTGTAAAACTATCTATGTTCGGATTCAAGATTGTTAATCGAATTGATTTCGTACAATCGAGTCTATGCTTTGTGAGAGAAAGATAGAACAAAAAAACGAAGAAGACGACACAGTCAAGATGTTTTCCAGTTCAGGTACAAAACCGTACCCTACGTCTGGACGAGGATCAACTCGGAATTCACTAAGAGCAACAATCCGATCAAGTACGACGGCAAACCCTCACCGGAAGAGATAAACCCAGAGAACCTCACTTTCTCTTACCCGAGAAAGAATTCTCACACCTCTCTTCCCGATTCAATCTCTCACCAGAAATTGATATCAAATGATCCTCACACCTTTCACCAATTACAAGATCGCTCACCGTTAAGTAAAAAATCGTAACTAATCCTAACTGAATCAAAACGCTCGTCTAACAGCTCAATCGAGCTTCAACATTGGTCAAAGACGAGTGTTGACTTCGAGCTTCTTCTTTAGTTAGCCAAAACTCTGTCGTACCTTCATCTCCTTAACCAGTCCAAATAACCAAGTTAATAAATTGTATCTGGAACTCGGTTAAGCAATAACCGGAAATTCAAATTTTCCGCACAAAACAGATTCAACCAATCTAAGCTTCAACAAACTCCTCCTTGGTTGATTATCTTTCAAAACCCTGATGGTGATCCTGATCCTAGGAATGTCTCTCTCCTTATCCTTGAGAGACGCTGAGTAAGCTCAACAGATTCCTGAACTTACAAACCGGCAAAGTCTTCGTAATCAGACCAACAAGATTCTCACTTGTGTGAATCTTAGAAACCTTCACTTTTCCTGCTTCAATGCTGTCACGAATATGGTGATACTTCACAACCACATGCTTGGTTTGCTCGTGGAATACATTGTTTTGAGCAAGAGCCAAAGCACTCTGAGAGTCGTAGAAGATTTCCACAACTCTTTGTGGATAGCCAAACTCAGCACTTAACCCCTTAAGCCAAACAGCTTCTTTTGATGCTTCTGATAAGGAAATGTACTCAATTTCCATGGTAGATAGAGCCACCGCCCTCTGCAGAGTTGATCTCCAACTTATCTTATTACCACCGGCCATGAATGCATAGCTTGATAGGGACCTCCTCTTGTCCAAGTCAGCTGCATAATCGGCATCGCAATAGCCAATTACATTGAACTCAGCATTCTTTCTAAACTTGAGATTCACCTTAGAAGACCCTCTAACATACTTCAATACCTACTTGACAGCATTCCAGTGCTCCTTGATTGGATCTCCCTTATACCTTCTTATAATACCCACTGGATAAGCTAAATCAGGGCAAGTTCCAATCATCCCATACATGAGACTTCCCACTGCGTTTGCATAGGGAATTGTCTTCATGAAATGATGATCTTCTTGCAGTTGATCCTTTGTTCCTGCCTTAAGTTTGAAGTACAGGCTTTGCCAAGTTCATGTTGAACTTCTTTAGAACTTTCTCAATGTATTCTTCCTGTGAAAGCTTCAATACATTTACCTTTCTATCCCTGCAGATATCAATACCCAGAATCCTCTTTGCTGCTCCCAAGTCTTTCATCTCAAACCTTGAGCTCAGTTGTTCTTTCAGCTTTGAGATAATCTCCATATCTCTGCAAGCAACCAACATATCATCAACATATAAGAGAAGATATAGGAATATACCTCCATAGTTTTTTATGTATACACATCTGTCCCTCTTGCTTCTTGTGAACCCAACCTCCAACATAAACTAATTGAACTTCTGGTTCCACTGTCTAGGAATTTGTTTTAGACCATACAATGATCTCCTTAGAAGACAAACCTGATCTTCTTTGCCTTTTACCACATATCCTTCAGACTGTGACATAAAGATTTCTTCTTCTAATTCCCCATGAAGAAAAGCAGTCTTGACATCTAGTTGCTCTAGTTCAAGATCCTCATTCACCACTATAGACATTAGGAACCTAATAGAAACATGTCTTACAAATGGAGCAAATATTTTATTGTAATCTATGCCTTCCTTTTGAGCATAATCCTTCACAACTAACCTAGCTTTGAATCTAGGTTTCTCAACTCCTGGAATTCCATGTTTTCTTTTAAAGATCCATTTACTTCCAATAATCTTTCTCCCACTTGGTTTCTTTACCAACTCCCATGTGGAGTTCTTATATAAAGAATCCATATGCTCATCAGCTGCAGTCTTCCACTTCTTGCTGTGTGAATCCTGCATCGCTTGATGATAGGTTCTTGGTTCATCCGAATCATTATCTTCTAACGCCATCAGAGCCATATGAACATAGTCTTGTAATTTATTTGGTGACTTATGTTCTCTTCGTGGCCTATCTCTAGCTAAGATGTGTTCCTCTTGACTTGATTCCACATCTTCTATTTCTTTTACCCGAGTTCCACATCTAGAAAGGTAACATTACTTTCTTTTGGGGTATTAGTCTTCTTCAGAAGGTCTTTGTAACATTCTGTCTCTTTGAATGTAACATTTCTACTGATAACACTCCTTTTATCTTCTAGTGACCACACTTTGTATCCCTTCGCTCCTGATGGATAACCTATGAATATACCTTTTTTGGCTCGAGGTTTCAGATTCCCTTCATCAGTATGAAAGTAACAGACGCATCCAAACTTCTTTAAGTGTCCATAATTTGGGACCCTCTCAGACCAGACTTCTTCTGGGACCTGATCTTCAATAGCTGAGGAAAGACTTCTGTTTATGAGCACCAATGTGTTCACTGCCTCAACCCAAAACACCTTTGGTAGACCACTTTCACTTAGAACACTTCTTACTCTTTCAAGTATGGTTCTGTTCATCCTCTCTACACTTTATTTTTTTATAGTGTTACTAATCGCGACTTTGATACACCACACTCAGGATTCGACTTCAAAGAAATACAGATGAAATGGAACGTACACATATAGTCTTGAAGCCTAGAAAACCGATAAGAGACCACATGTCTAATAAAAAAATACACAGACATGAACCTTTTTCTTTTTAAGTATAATTTAATGACCGATCTTTGCAAGTTGCAAGCCAAATCCATGTTTATTTATACATTTTTGTTTGCTTGTTCTTGCGAACTAGCATTTCTTTACAAATTCGGTTTAGTTAATGCAACTTAGATGATCTAAAATGTATAAAATTGCAACCTCTCATTTTTAATAAAACCAGATTTACAGAAAAATTGTGTAGAGTAATTTTATACAACCTCTCATTTTTAATAAAACCGGACTTACAGAAAAATTGTGTAGAGTAATCAACACAATAATAGAGCAAGTATCTCTCCGTGTGTTGACATATCATCATTTTAAAGTCATGAGGATGTGACACATCAATTAATGAAAAATTTAAAAATCAATCAAAACAAAACAAAACTACATATCACTTGACACATCAATCAATGAAAAAATTGAAAAGCCAATTAAAACATAACCAAAATACACATCAATTTTTTAATATAAATCATAAGCTTAAGTAATTAGGTTTAACAGTGGACATTCATTTATCGGGTTTGGATCGTTTTAGACTTTTGGGTTTTCGGAATTTAGAAAAGTAGATCTTATTCAATTTCGAACTATAATTCGGTTCGTTTCGGTTCGGTTCGAGTTTTTATAATTTTAAATATTCCGAGTTCTAAAAAAATAAGTTCACATTCAAGTTAAATAATAATTTTTTATGGATTTTAACAAAACATATAAGAAAAAATAATCTACTAATTTAATTAATATTATATATTTTTAATATATTTCTTATATGTAATTAAACTATTAATATTAAGTGAATTTTATTCAGTTCGGTTTTTATATAATATAGCTTGGTTCAGTTCAATATTAGTTTATTTTTATATAGTATAAATACTATTGGGTTATTTTATAATTTAATTTTGTTTGGGTTCTGAAAATTTGGTTCGAAATTGGAAAAAAAATTGGTTCATTGTGCCCATTTCTTATTTGGTTTATGACATTTTGGTTTGTTTATAAAATCAAAAAGGGGTAACCAAATGTGAGACGAAAATATGAAAGTTTTTTTTTAAAAAAAGAACAAAAAAGGCAAATGAGAAAACTTCTATGATATGAATAGGAAGGAGAAAAAAATTAATTTTTAAAATGGGAAGATGAAGAGTATGTAACTTAATCAAAAAATTTCGTTATTAACAAAGATATAAAAAATAGTAAGATATAAAATAATACTAAATACAAGACCAACGATAATTTGCTGGATAATATATGAAAAACTGATACATCAACTATTATTTTTAGTTATTAAGATGTCAGATATCTTTTAGTAAGAATTTACATATAACAGAAACCAATAATAAACTTGTATAAGTCAATTAATTTATAAAAATGGTTAAAAATAAAAATATAAAAGTAAAATAAATGAATCAAAGAAGATGTATGTCAATGCACAAAATTGGCTTCAAAAGCATAAATTTAACACATATATTCAATATCAAATCTTAATCAGACTATAATTTGGTTCAGTTTGATAGATTTTTCGAGTTCTAAAAAAAATTCATTTGGGATCAAATTATATTTTGTTTTATATTTTTAAAGGAAAAATTACTAATTAACAAAAATTATAGGTTATAAATAAAATTTATGTTAAATATATTTTTGATCACTTTGGTTCCATTTTTACATAGTTTGATTTGGTTCAATTCGAAACTGGTTAATTTAGTATATAAATTTCTATTCATTTTTATTTATAATTTTGGTTTCGTTTGGGGTAAAAAAAAATTGGATCAGAAAGATTTTGGGATTTAAATTATATATCCCATGCATGATGAAAATAATTATATTCAATTTGGTTTGCATTTCTTGGATTTAATGTTTTTCGAGTTCTAAAAAATAAACTTCATTATATTTTATTTTTGATTTTAACAAAATAATAATAAAATTTATAATTTACTAAGATAATTCATATTATAGATTTTAATATATTTTCTATATTTATAGTTAAAATATTTCTTATAATAAATATATAAATATGACATAATATATGTAACGTCCCCTTCCTGTTTTCCGCTGACCGACGAGTTGACCGGCCAACAAGCAAACAAGAACATGACCGATCGAACCCGAGCAGTCACACGAGAAGAGTTTGTCACAATACGAAAGCCAGAGACAATCCGGTTTGAGTCAAAGGCTCGAACCAAACCATCTTTGACTCCGTTTACCTCGTTTCCACGATATGAGGCTTTTCAACCCGTACCGCTTCCACGAGTTGTGTTCGGTTCGGACTAAATCGTATATCATGGAATTATTCCGTTTTTATTACTTTCAAAATATATATCTTATTCATAACAATATACAGTCTAATACAAATCATTTAGCGGGATCCCAATAAAATCCGATACCAAATGCCAACCCGAGACTACTCCGAGTGTCCTACGCGTCCACTGAGGTACGCCAAACCTGAAAAACACAAAGAGTCTAATGAGTAATCTAAGATTACCCATTGAGACGGCTCCCAACTACAGACTGCTAACAATCTAATAGTCCCGCCCAAACCCAAAATAACAATCAAGTACAATAGCTGATCATGTGCTACCAAGACGTGATGAGCTCCACAACACACAAGCATTCAACTAACGCACAACAATAGAAAGATAACCAAGGGAATCGAGAACACTGCGGCACATGCTCTCGATTAGAATCGATCTATTTAACGCAACATTATCACTAACTCCACACCGTCTGTGCCCACTATGCGAACTTGGTAACTTCCACGAGAAAACTTAGCTAACCCACGGTAACTAAAACCTCCCACGACTCCTAGAGGAAAACACGAAGTCCTACGACTAGGACATTGTTCTCTGTCCATCGATAAGCGGTGACTCGGGTTACCCCTAGATGCATTCCGGCCCTAGGACGCGACCCCGTATTCTCCGAACCACACACCTACCGACGTCACTCAGTACGTTAACACCATAACCAGAATCACCACCCTAAGGCACGTGAACCGATCAGGTAACTACCTGAGGATCCAATCGTGTTGGAAGTACCAGAATGCCATCTCTAGACTTGCGGGATCTAGCGCACCCTATAGAGTCCTAATAACAGTAATGTAAACAAGCAGACTCACTGGGACTCTATCACGCAAGACCGACAAGGTCAACATAAATAAATCCAATCACAACTCCTAATCTATCCCGCAAGTCCTATCACCAACCTCCACACCACCCGACCTTATCCAGTTTCGTACCGGATTAGGTATCCATACCCGGACTTACTCGGTCCCGCACCAGATTAAGTATCTACCAGTACAGTCTACTCGGCCCAAAACCGAAGTAGATAAACAATCAAGCAATCAATAGTCAACTCGGCCCAACACCGAAGCAGATAAAAATTAGACAATCAATAGTCAACTTGGCCAACAACGAAGTAGAAACACAATCACACAAACAATAATAACACCACATAACTAATTATTTAGGTTTATTAGTCTTTTAATATTTTCTTATCCTTAACTCATTCAATCCGCTACCTTGGGATTAGTGGATTACTAACCCCGTATATGGCTAATCTTATCCCTTGAATTCTTACCCTTAAATTATTATTCTTAATCTCTCCGATCCGTCAGCTTGAGATTAGTAAACTTACTAATCTCCTGACTTCACATTATTGTTTAATCAATCCATTTAACCCGATAACCCCGACTATTGACTAATTAACCTACCCCATTGTTATATTCTAAGTGTGTTATATGTTTTAACCGTATTTTAATCAACTCA